>JARGEH010000090.1:0-35981 GCA_029852875.1 Mythimna loreyi
AGCACAGTCAGAACAAAAATCGCGATATCTACAACACCAGGATAGCGTTTTTGTAGCGGTTTTCAACACTAAGCGTGCTAAATTAGCCCCCGCTACACCTCTGACAAATAAATTTTGACTTTCCTTAAGGGGTGGTTTTGTTTTGGGCACTTACCCTTATTTTTGGATTTTTAAATTTTTCAAAAATTAATAACAACTTTGTTTTACATTAGATTGCAATAGTTTTTTGTCAATCGGGTTTTCGCTACACGAACCCAGGTTTCCCGGCGCTGAGCGCGATCCGAAACCCCTCTCGGTCGCTGAAAATCCGATTTTTCATCAAAAAATCCGGTTTTTTGGCCATAATTTAAAATTTTTATACTGAACGTACTTCTGTAACCGTTCTCGTGAGCTAGCCCGCGTCGAGACCTGTCTCCTGACACCTCGCACGCCCGCCTGCCTCACATAGAACGTCAAAAATTCGAATTTTCATCAAAATTCATACATAGGTGCCTGTACTGAAATCGACCTTAAGGAGCACAGTCAGAACAAAAATCGCGATATCTACAACACCAGGATAGCGTTTTTGTAGCGGTTTTCAACACTAAGCGTGCTAAATTAGCCCCCGCTACACCTCTGACAAATAAATTTTGACTTTCCTTAAGGGGTGGTTTTGTTTTGGGCACTTACCCTTATTTTTGGATTTTTAAATTTTTCAAAAATTAATAACAACTTTGTTTTACATTAGATTGCAATAGTTTTTTGTCAATCGGGTTTTCGCTACACGAACCCAGGTTTCCCGGCGCTGAGCGCGATCCGAAACCCCTCTCGGTCGCTGAAAATCCGATTTTTCATCAAAAAATCCGGTTTTTTGGCCATAATTTAAAATTTTTATACTGAACGTACTTCTGTAACCGTTCTCGTGAGCTAGCCCGCGTCGAGACCTGTCTCCTGACACCTCGCACGCCCGCCTGCCTCACATAGAACGTCAAAAAATTCGAATTTTCATCAAAGTTCATACATAGGTGCCTGTACTGAAATCGACCTTAAGGAGCACAGTCAGAACAAAAATCGCGATATCTACAACACCAGGATAGCGTTTTTGTAGCGGTTTTCAACACTAAGCGTGCTAAATTAGCCCCCGCTACACCTCTGACAAATAAATTTTGACTTTCCTTAAGGGGTGGTTTTGTTTTGGGCACTTACCCTTATTTTTGGATTTTTAAATTTTTCAAAAATTAATAACAACTTTGTTTTACATTAGATTGCAATAGTTTTTTGTCAATCGGGTTTTCGCTACACGAACCCAGGTTTCCCGGCGCTGAGCGCGATCCGAAACCCCTCTCGGTCGCTGAAAATCCGATTTTTCATCAAAAAATCCGGTTTTTTGGCCATAATTTAAAATTTTTATACTGAACGTACTTCTGTAACCGTTCTCGTGAGCTAGCCCGCGTCGAGACCTGTCTCCTGACACCTCGCACGCCCGCCTGCCTCACATAGAACGTCAAAAAATTCGAATTTTCATCAAAATTCATACATAGGTGCCTGTACTGAAATCGACCTTAAGGAGCACAGTCAGAACAAAAATCGCGATATCTACAACACCAGGATAGCGTTTTTGTAGCGGTTTTCAACACTAAGCGTGCTAAATTAGCCCCCGCTACACCTCTGACAAATAAATTTTGACTTTCCTTAAGGGGTGGTTTGTTTTGGGCACTTACCCTTATTTTTGGATTTTTAAATTTTTCAAAAATTAATAACAACTTTGTTTTACATTAGATTGCAATAGTTTTTTGTCAATCGGGTTTTCGCTACACGAACCCAGGTTTCCCGGCGCTGAGCGCGATCGAAACCCCTCTCGGTCGCTGAAAATCCGATTTTTCATCAAAAAATCCGGTTTTTTGGCCATAATTTAAAATTTTTATACTGAACGTACTTCTGTAACCGTTCTCGTGAGCTAGCCCGCGTCGAGACCTGTCTCCTGACACCTCGCACGCCCGCCTGCCTCACATAGAACGTCAAAAAATTCGAATTTTCATCAAAATTCATACATAGGTGCCTGTACTGAAATCGACCTTAAGGAGCACAGTCAGAACAAAAATCGCGATATCTACAACACCAGGATAGCGTTTTTGTAGCGGTTTTCAACACTAAGCGTGCTAAATTAGCCCCGCTACACCTCTGACAAATAAATTTTGACTTTCCTTAAGGGGTGGTTTTGTTTTGGGCACTTACCCTTATTTTTGGATTTTTAAATTTTTCAAAAATTAATAACAACTTTGTTTTACATTAGATTGCAATAGTTTTTTGTCAATCGGGTTTTCGCTACACGAACCCAGGTTTCCCGGCGCTGAGCGCGATCCGAAACCCCTCTCGGTCGCTGAAAATCCGATTTTTCATCAAAAAATCCGGTTTTTTGGCCATAATTTAAAATTTTTATACTGAACGTACTTCTGTAACCGTTCTCGTGAGCTAGCCCGCGTCGAGACCTGTCTCCTGACACCTCGCACGCCCGCCTGCCTCACATAGAACGTCAAAAAATTCGAATTTTCATCAAAATTCATACATAGGTGCCTGTACTGAAATCGACCTTAAGGAGCACAGTCAGAACAAAAATCGCGATATCTACAACACCAGGATAGCGTTTTTGTAGCGGTTTTCAACACTAAGCGTGCTAAATTAGCCCCCGCTACACCTCTGACAAATAAATTTTGACTTTCCTTAAGGGGTGGTTTTGTTTTGGGCACTTACCCTTATTTTTGGATTTTTAAATTTTTCAAAATTAATAACAACTTTGTTTTACATTAGATTGCAATAGTTTTTTGTCAATCGGGTTTTCGCTACACGAACCCAGGTTTCCCGGCGCTGAGCGCGATCCGAAACCCCTCTCGGTCGCTGAAAATCCGATTTTTCATCAAAAAATCCGGTTTTTTGGCCATAATTTAAAATTTTTATACTGAACGTACTTCTGTAACCGTTCTCGTGAGCTAGCCCGCGTCGAGACCTGTCTCCTGACACCTCGCACGCCCGCCTGCCTCACATAGAACGTCAAAAAATTCGAATTTTCATCAAAATTCATACATAGGTGCCTGTACTGAAATCGACCTTAAGGAGCACAGTCAGAACAAAAATCGCGATATCTACAACACCAGGATAGCGTTTTTGTAGCGGTTTTCAACACTAAGCGTGCTAAATTAGCCCCCGCTACACCTCTGACAAATAAATTTTGACTTTCCTTAAGGGGTGGTTTTGTTTTGGGCACTTACCCTTATTTTTGGATTTTTAAATTTTTCAAAAATTAATAACAACTTTGTTTTACATTAGATTGCAATAGTTTTTTGTCAATCGGGTTTTCGCTACACGAACCCAGGTTTCCCGGCGCTGAGCGCGATCCGAAACCCCTCTCGGTCGCTGAAAATCCGATTTTTCATCAAAAAATCCGGTTTTTTGGCCATAATTTAAAATTTTTATACTGAACGTACTTCTGTAACCGTTCTCGTGAGCTAGCCCGCGTCGAGACCTGTCTCCTGACACCTCGCACGCCCGCCTGCCTCACATAGAACGTCAAAAAATTCGAATTTTCATCAAAATTCATACATAGGTGCCTGTACTGAAATCGACCTTAAGGAGCACGACGGCACCAATGCTCCGGAAGTGACCGAGGTAGAGATGAGAGTGGCGGTACGCAGGATGGGTGCGAAGAATACCGCCCCAGGACCCGACGGCTTGCCAGGAAAGGCTTGGGTCCTGGCCATGGAGGCTCTCGGGTCTCGATTGGGGGGGCTCTTTAGCGCATGCTTGGAGAGGGGCCAGTTCCCACTTCCCTGGAAGACGGGAAAACTGGTCCTCGTCGCGAAGCCGGGGCGCCCTGCGGACTCTCCGTCCGCGTATCGGCCCATTGTGCTGCTTGACGAGGTGGGCAAGCTCTTTGAAAGAGTCATTGCAGACCGCCTCGTCAGGCACCTAACACTGAAGGGGCCCGATCTCGCGGACGACCAGTTCGGGTTTCGCAGGAGGCGCTCCACGGTGGACGCCATCATGCGCGTGCGAGCCCTCACGACGGGGGATGCGGTGTCCCGGGGCAGGTGTGTCTTGGCGGTGTCATTGGACATCGCCAACGCCTTTAATTCCCTGCCCTGGAGTTGCATTAGGACGGCACTCCGGTATCACCGGGTGCCCGACTACCTCTGTCGTACAATCGAGGCCTACCTGTCCGACAGGTACATAGTCTACCCCGGTCACCAAGGAGATTGGAAACGGCGAGAGATGTCGTGCGGTGTCCCGCAGGGATCGGTACTAGGACCGCCCTTGTGGAACATCGGGTACGACTACGTGCTGCGCGCCGACCTCCCCGTAGGGGTCAGCGTGGTCTGCTACGCAGACGACACGCTGGTCCTAGCGCAGGGAAGGTCGTACCAGGCGGCGGTCGAACTAGCGACACGTGGGGTTGCGACAGTCGTTGAGAGGATCCAGCAGTTGGGACTCAAGGTGGCACTGCACAAGTCCGAGGCCATGTGCTTTCACGGCCCTCGGAACGCGCCACCAACGGGTTCCCAACTAACGGTAGAAGGAGTTCACATCGGCGTCGGGTCGACGATGAAGTACCTAGGACTTGTCCTCGACAGCCGGTGGAATTTCGAGGAGCACTTCCGACGTCTGGCCCCCAAACTCAATCGGACGGGGGCTGCTCTCAAGCGGCTCCTGCCGAACCTTGGGGGTCCAGACGCCTTCTGCCGGAGGCTCTACGCCGGCATCGTCCGGTCCATGGCCCTTTATGGGGCACCAGTGTGGGCGCCGACGCTGCGTAAACGCCCGGCGGCCCAGCTGAACGCCTGCCAGAGGGTCATGGCCATCCGGATGGTGCGGGGATACCGCACGGTGTCCCGCGAGGCGGCGAGCCTCCTTGCTGGCCTACCACCATGGGATCTGGAGGCAACAGTCCTTGCACGCATGCACGACCAGCGCGTGGAGGTGCAACGCCGGGGCGAAGATCCGCTGCCCGAACATGTCGAGGCGTGGCGGAAGGAGCTCCGGCGAGATCTCATGGTGAAGTGGAAACAGCGACTGTCGCAACCCAGCGCTGGGCACACCGTAATCTCAGCGGTAGTGCCCCTCTTTGAGGCGTGGCTGGATAGACCTCACGGCGTCCTCACCTTCCGCATGACGCAGGTTCTCACCGGACATGGGAAGTTCGGGAGATTCCTGCACCGGATTCGTGCGGAGGAGACGTCCGGGTGTCGCCACTGTGAGGCGAGCCCGGAGGACACGGTGGAGCACACGGTGGAGGTGTGCCCTGCTTGGGAAGAGCATCGCCGTGTCCTCGTGGGGGTGATCGGCGGCGGCGACCTCTCGCGCCGGGCCCTGGTTCAGGCCATGGTCCACAGCGAAGAGGAATGGCAGGCGGTCGCCTCCTTCTGCGAAGCAGTAATGCTCGTAAAGGAGGAGGCCGACCGCATAAGGCAAAGGCAACGGCGTACTCGCCGTAGCCGTCGCCGCCGCGATCCTGCCGATATCCGGCCACCGTAGACACTGGCTCGCGGACGGTGAGCAATGGGTAGCTCGCCGTCCGGTCGTCTGTAAGACCGAGTCCTAGTCGTCAACGGCGCGCACCGTTCCCGCGCGCCTCAAGGAGTTGTCAGCAAACTGCAGGGGCCCTTCAGGGTCGAAGCCTCCCGGAGTCTAGAGGGAAGTGGGAAACTGTTACCTCGACTCCAGGAATAGGGCAAGGAAGGTACGGGGTAGGTTTTTTAGTCAGTAAGAGTCTGACACTAGTCTCCCGCTCCACCCAAGAGCGGGTTTCGTCATTGGATGATTTTCACCTACCATAAAAAAAAAAAAAAAAAAAAAACCTTAAGGAGCACAGTCAGAACAAAAATCGCGATATCTACAACACCAGGATAGCGTTTTTGTAGCGGTTTTCAACACTAAGCGTGCTAAATTAGCCCCCGCTACACCTCTGACAAATAAATTTTGACTTTCCTTAAGGGGTGGTTTTGTTTTGGGCACTTACCCTTATTTTTGGATTTTTAAATTTTTCAAAAATTAATAACAACTTTGTTTTACATTAGATTGCAATAGTTTTTTGTCAATCGGGTTTTCGCTACACGAACCCAGGTTTCCCGGCGCTGAGCGCGATCCGAAACCCCTCTCGGTCGCTGAAAATCCGATTTTTCATCAAAAAATCCGGTTTTTTGGCCATAATTTAAAATTTTTATACTGAACGTACTTCTGTAACCGTTCTCGTGAGCTAGCCCGCGTCGAGACCTGTCTCCTGACACCTCGCACGCCCGCCTGCCTCACATAGAACGTCAAAAAATTCGAATTTTCATCAAAATTCATACATAGGTGCCTGTACTGAAATCGACCTTAAGGAGCACAGTCAGAACAAAAATCGCGATATCTACAACACCAGGATAGCGTTTTTGTAGCGGTTTTCAACACTAAGCGTGCTAAATTAGCCCCCGCTACACCTCTGACAAATAAATTTTGACTTTCCTTAAGGGGTGGTTTTGTTTTGGGCACTTACCCTTATTTTTGGATTTTTAAATTTTTCAAAAATTAATAACAACTTTGTTTTACATTAGATTGCAATAGTTTTTTGTCAATCGGGTTTTCGCTACACGAACCCAGGTTTCCCGGCGCTGAGCGCGATCCGAAACCCCTCTCGGTCGCTGAAAATCCGATTTTTCATCAAAAAATCCGGTTTTTTGGCCATAATTTAAAATTTTTATACTGAACGTACTTCTGTAACCGTTCTCGTGAGCTAGCCCGCGTCGAGACCTGTCTCCTGACACCTCGCACGCCCGCCTGCCTCACATAGAACGTCAAAAAATTCGAATTTTCATCAAAATTCATACATAGGTGCCTGTACTGAAATCGACCTTAAGGAGCACAGTCAGAACAAAAATCGCGATATCTACAACACCAGGATAGCGTTTTTGTAGCGGTTTTCAACACTAAGCGTGCTAAATTAGCCCCCGCTACACCTCTGACAAATAAATTTTGACTTTCCTTAAGGGGTGGTTTTGTTTTGGGCACTTACCCTTATTTTTGGATTTTTAAATTTTTCAAAAATTAATAACAACTTTGTTTTACATTAGATTGCAATAGTTTTTTGTCAATCGGGTTTTCGCTACACGAACCCAGGTTTCCCGGCGCTGAGCGCGATCCGAAACCCCTCTCGGTCGCTGAAAATCCGATTTTTCATCAAAAAATCCGGTTTTTTGGCCATAATTTAAAATTTTTATACTGAACGTACTTCTGTAACCGTTCTCGTGAGCTAGCCCGCGTCGAGACCTGTCTCCTGACACCTCGCACGCCCGCCTGCCTCACATAGAACGTCAAAAAATTCGAATTTTCATCAAAATTCATACATAGGTGCCTGTACTGAAATCGACCTTAAGGAGCACAGTCAGAACAAAAATCGCGATATCTACAACACCAGGATAGCGTTTTTGTAGCGGTTTTCAACACTAAGCGTGCTAAATTAGCCCCCGCTACACCTCTGACAAATAAATTTTGACTTTCCTTAAGGGGTGGTTTTGTTTTGGGCACTTACCCTTATTTTTGGATTTTTAAATTTTTCAAAAATTAATAACAACTTTGTTTTACATTAGATTGCAATAGTTTTTTGTCAATCGGGTTTTCGCTACACGAACCCAGGTTTCCCGGCGCTGAGCGCGATCCGAAACCCCTCTCGGTCGCTGAAAATCCGATTTTTCATCAAAAAATCCGGTTTTTTGGCCATAATTTAAAATTTTTATACTGAACGTACTTCTGTAACCGTTCTCGTGAGCTAGCCCGCGTCGAGACCTGTCTCCTGACACCTCGCACGCCCGCCTGCCTCACATAGAACGTCAAAAAATTCGAATTTTCATCAAAATTCATACATAGGTGCCTGTACTGAAATCGACCTTAAGGAGCACAGTCAGAACAAAAATCGCGATATCTACAACACCAGGATAGCGTTTTTGTAGCGGTTTTCAACACTAAGCGTGCTAAATTAGCCCCCGCTACACCTCTGACAAATAAATTTTGACTTTCCTTAAGGGGTGGTTTTGTTTTGGGCACTTACCCTTATTTTTGGATTTTTAAATTTTTCAAAAATTAATAACAACTTTGTTTTACATTAGATTGCAATAGTTTTTTGTCAATCGGGTTTTCGCTACACGAACCCAGGTTTCCCGGCGCTGAGCGCGATCCGAAACCCCTCTCGGTCGCTGAAAATCCGATTTTTCATCAAAAAATCCGGTTTTTTGGCCATAATTTAAAATTTTTATACTGAACGTACTTCTGTAACCGTTCTCGTGAGCTAGCCCGCGTCGAGACCTGTCTCCTGACACCTCGCACGCCCGCCTGCCTCACATAGAACGTCAAAAAATTCGAATTTTCATCAAAATTCATACATAGGTGCCTGTACTGAAATCGACCTTAAGGAGCACAGTCAGAACAAAAATCGCGATATCTACAACACCAGGATAGCGTTTTTGTAGCGGTTTTCAACACTAAGCGTGCTAAATTAGCCCCCGCTACACCTCTGACAAATAAATTTTGACTTTCCTTAAGGGGTGGTTTTGTTTTGGGCACTTACCCTTATTTTTGGATTTTTAAATTTTTCAAAAATTAATAACAACTTTGTTTTACATTAGATTGCAATAGTTTTTTGTCAATCGGGTTTTCGCTACACGAACCCAGGTTTCCCGGCGCTGAGCGCGATCCGAAACCCCTCTCGGTCGCTGAAAATCCGATTTTTCATCAAAAAATCCGGTTTTTTGGCCATAATTTAAAATTTTTATACTGAACGTACTTCTGTAACCGTTCTCGTGAGCTAGCCCGCGTCGAGACCTGTCTCCTGACACCTCGCACGCCCGCCTGCCTCACATAGAACGTCAAAAAATTCGAATTTTCATCAAAATTCATACATAGGTGCCTGTACTGAAATCGACCTTAAGGAGCACAGTCAGAACAAAAATCGCGATATCTACAACACCAGGATAGCGTTTTTGTAGCGGTTTTCAACACTAAGCGTGCTAAATTAGCCCCCGCTACACCTCTGACAAATAAATTTTGACTTTCCTTAAGGGGTGGTTTTGTTTTGGGCACTTACCCTTATTTTTGGATTTTTAAATTTTTCAAAAATTAATAACAACTTTGTTTTACATTAGATTGCAATAGTTTTTTGTCAATCGGGTTTTCGCTACACGAACCCAGGTTTCCCGGCGCTGAGCGCGATCCGAAACCCCTCTCGGTCGCTGAAAATCCGATTTTTCATCAAAAAATCCGGTTTTTTGGCCATAATTTAAAATTTTTATACTGAACGTACTTCTGTAACCGTTCTCGTGAGCTAGCCCGCGTCGAGACCTGTCTCCTGACACCTCGCACGCCCGCCTGCCTCACATAGAACGTCAAAAAATTCGAATTTTCATCAAAATTCATACATAGGTGCCTGTACTGAAATCGACCTTAAGGAGCACAGTCAGAACAAAAATCGCGATATCTACAACACCAGGATAGCGTTTTTGTAGCGGTTTTCAACACTAAGCGTGCTAAATTAGCCCCCGCTACACCTCTGACAAATAAATTTTGACTTTCCTTAAGGGGTGGTTTTGTTTTGGGCACTTACCCTTATTTTTGGATTTTTAAATTTTTCAAAAATTAATAACAACTTTGTTTTACATTAGATTGCAATAGTTTTTTGTCAATCGGGTTTTCGCTACACGAACCCAGGTTTCCCGGCGCTGAGCGCGATCCGAAACCCCTCTCGGTCGCTGAAAATCCGATTTTTCATCAAAAAATCCGGTTTTTTGGCCATAATTTAAAATTTTTATACTGAACGTACTTCTGTAACCGTTCTCGTGAGCTAGCCCGCGTCGAGACCTGTCTCCTGACACCTCGCACGCCCGCCTGCCTCACATAGAACGTCAAAAAATTCGAATTTTCATCAAAATTCATACATAGGTGCCTGTACTGAAATCGACCTTAAGGAGCACAGTCAGAACAAAAATCGCGATATCTACAACACCAGGATAGCGTTTTTGTAGCGGTTTTCAACACTAAGCGTGCTAAATTAGCCCCCGCTACACCTCTGACAAATAAATTTTGACTTTCCTTAAGGGGTGGTTTTGTTTTGGGCACTTACCCTTATTTTTGGATTTTTAAATTTTTCAAAAATTAATAACAACTTTGTTTTACATTAGATTGCAATAGTTTTTTGTCAATCGGGTTTTCGCTACACGAACCCAGGTTTCCCGGCGCTGAGCGCGATCCGAAACCCCTCTCGGTCGCTGAAAATCCGATTTTTCATCAAAAAATCCGGTTTTTTGGCCATAATTTAAAATTTTTATACTGAACGTACTTCTGTAACCGTTCTCGTGAGCTAGCCCGCGTCGAGACCTGTCTCCTGACACCTCGCACGCCCGCCTGCCTCACATAGAACGTCAAAAAATTCGAATTTTCATCAAAATTCATACATAGGTGCCTGTACTGAAATCGACCTTAAGGAGCACAGTCAGAACAAAAATCGCGATATCTACAACACCAGGATAGCGTTTTTGTAGCGGTTTTCAACACTAAGCGTGCTAAATTAGCCCCCGCTACACCTCTGACAAATAAATTTTGACTTTCCTTAAGGGGTGGTTTTGTTTTGGGCACTTACCCTTATTTTTGGATTTTTAAATTTTTCAAAAATTAATAACAACTTTGTTTTACATTAGATTGCAATAGTTTTTTGTCAATCGGGTTTTCGCTACACGAACCCAGGTTTCCCGGCGCTGAGCGCGATCCGAAACCCCTCTCGGTCGCTGAAAATCCGATTTTTCATCAAAAAATCCGGTTTTTTGGCCATAATTTAAAATTTTTATACTGAACGTACTTCTGTAACCGTTCTCGTGAGCTAGCCCGCGTCGAGACCTGTCTCCTGACACCTCGCACGCCCGCCTGCCTCACATAGAACGTCAAAAAATTCGAATTTTCATCAAAATTCATACATAGGTGCCTGTACTGAAATCGACCTTAAGGAGCACAGTCAGAACAAAAATCGCGATATCTACAACACCAGGATAGCGTTTTTGTAGCGGTTTTCAACACTAAGCGTGCTAAATTAGCCCCCGCTACACCTCTGACAAATAAATTTTGACTTTCCTTAAGGGGTGGTTTTGTTTTGGGCACTTACCCTTATTTTTGGATTTTTAAATTTTTCAAAAATTAATAACAACTTTGTTTTACATTAGATTGCAATAGTTTTTTGTCAATCGGGTTTTCGCTACACGAACCCAGGTTTCCCGGCGCTGAGCGCGATCCGAAACCCCTCTCGGTCGCTGAAAATCCGATTTTTCATCAAAAAATCCGGTTTTTTGGCCATAATTTAAAATTTTTATACTGAACGTACTTCTGTAACCGTTCTCGTGAGCTAGCCCGCGTCGAGACCTGTCTCCTGACACCTCGCACGCCCGCCTGCCTCACATAGAACGTCAAAAAATTCGAATTTTCATCAAAATTCATACATAGGTGCCTGTACTGAAATCGACCTTAAGGAGCACAGTCAGAACAAAAATCGCGATATCTACAACACCAGGATAGCGTTTTTGTAGCGGTTTTCAACACTAAGCGTGCTAAATTAGCCCCCGCTACACCTCTGACAAATAAATTTTGACTTTCCTTAAGGGGTGGTTTTGTTTTGGGCACTTACCCTTATTTTTGGATTTTTAAATTTTTCAAAAATTAATAACAACTTTGTTTTACATTAGATTGCAATAGTTTTTTGTCAATCGGGTTTTCGCTACACGAACCCAGGTTTCCCGGCGCTGAGCGCGATCCGAAACCCCTCTCGGTCGCTGAAAATCCGATTTTTCATCAAAAAATCCGGTTTTTTGGCCATAATTTAAAATTTTTATACTGAACGTACTTCTGTAACCGTTCTCGTGAGCTAGCCCGCGTCGAGACCTGTCTCCTGACACCTCGCACGCCCGCCTGCCTCACATAGAACGTCAAAAAATTCGAATTTTCATCAAAATTCATACATAGGTGCCTGTACTGAAATCGACCTTAAGGAGCACAGTCAGAACAAAAATCGCGATATCTACAACACCAGGATAGCGTTTTTGTAGCGGTTTTCAACACTAAGCGTGCTAAATTAGCCCCCGCTACACCTCTGACAAATAAATTTTGACTTTCCTTAAGGGGTGGTTTTGTTTTGGGCACTTACCCTTATTTTTGGATTTTTAAATTTTTCAAAAATTAATAACAACTTTGTTTTACATTAGATTGCAATAGTTTTTTGTCAATCGGGTTTTCGCTACACGAACCCAGGTTTCCCGGCGCTGAGCGCGATCCGAAACCCCTCTCGGTCGCTGAAAATCCGATTTTTCATCAAAAAATCCGGTTTTTTGGCCATAATTTAAAATTTTTATACTGAACGTACTTCTGTAACCGTTCTCGTGAGCTAGCCCGCGTCGAGACCTGTCTCCTGACACCTCGCACGCCCGCCTGCCTCACATAGAACGTCAAACAATTCGAATTTTCATCAAAATTCATACATAGGTGCCTGTACTGAAATCGACCTTAAGGAGCACAGTCAGAACAAAAATCGCGATATCTACAACACCAGGATAGCGTTTTTGTAGCGGTTTTCAACACTAAGCGTGCTAAATTAGCCCCCGCTACACCTCTGACAAATAAATTTTGACTTTCCTTAAGGGGTGGTTTTGTTTTGGGCACTTACCCTTATTTTTGGATTTTTAAATTTTTCAAAAATTAATAACAACTTTGTTTTACATTAGATTGCAATAGTTTTTTGTCAATCGGGTTTTCGCTACACGAACCCAGGTTTCCCGGCGCTGAGCGCGATCCGAAACCCCTCTCGGTCGCTGAAAATCCGATTTTTCATCAAAAAATCCGGTTTTTTGGCCATAATTTAAAATTTTTATACTGAACGTACTTCTGTAACCGTTCTCGTGAGCTAGCCCGCGTCGAGACCTGTCTCCTGACACCTCGCACGCCCGCCTGCCTCACATAGAACGTCAAAAAATTCGAATTTTCATCAAAATTCATACATAGGTGCCTGTACTGAAATCGACCTTAAGGAGCACAGTCAGAACAAAAATCGCGATATCTACAACACCAGGATAGCGTTTTTGTAGCGGTTTTCAACACTAAGCGTGCTAAATTAGCCCCCGCTACACCTCTGACAAATAAATTTTGACTTTCCTTAAGGGGTGGTTTTGTTTTGGGCACTTACCCTTATTTTTGGATTTTTAAATTTTTCAAAAATTAATAACAACTTTGTTTTACATTAGATTGCAATAGTTTTTTGTCAATCGGGTTTTCGCTACACGAACCCAGGTTTCCCGGCGCTGAGCGCGATCCGAAACCCCTCTCGGTCGCTGAAAATCCGATTTTTCATCAAAAAATCCGGTTTTTTGGCCATAATTTAAAATTTTTATACTGAACGTACTTCTGTAACCGTTCTCGTGAGCTAGCCCGCGTCGAGACCTGTCTCCTGACACCTCGCACGCCCGCCTGCCTCACATAGAACGTCAAAAAATTCGAATTTTCATCAAAATTCATACATAGGTGCCTGTACTGAAATCGACCTTAAGGAGCACAGTCAGAACAAAAATCGCGATATCTACAACACCAGGATAGCGTTTTTGTAGCGGTTTTCAACACTAAGCGTGCTAAATTAGCCCCCGCTACACCTCTGACAAATAAATTTTGACTTTCCTTAAGGGGTGGTTTTGTTTTGGGCACTTACCCTTATTTTTGGATTTTTAAATTTTTCAAAAATTAATAACAACTTTGTTTTACATTAGATTGCAATAGTTTTTTGTCAATCGGGTTTTCGCTACACGAACCCAGGTTTCCCGGCGCTGAGCGCGATCCGAAACCCCTCTCGGTCGCTGAAAATCCGATTTTTCATCAAAAAATCCGGTTTTTTGGCCATAATTTAAAATTTTTATACTGAACGTACTTCTGTAACCGTTCTCGTGAGCTAGCCCGCGTCGAGACCTGTCTCCTGACACCTCGCACGCCCGCCTGCCTCACATAGAACGTCAAAAAATTCGAATTTTCATCAAAATTCATACATAGGTGCCTGTACTGAAATCGACCTTAAGGAGCACAGTCAGAACAAAAATCGCGATATCTACAACACCAGGATAGCGTTTTTGTAGCGGTTTTCAACACTAAGCGTGCTAAATTAGCCCCCGCTACACCTCTGACAAATAAATTTTGACTTTCCTTAAGGGGTGGTTTTGTTTTGGGCACTTACCCTTATTTTTGGATTTTTAAATTTTTCAAAAATTAATAACAACTTTGTTTTACATTAGATTGCAATAGTTTTTTGTCAATCGGGTTTTCGCTACACGAACCCAGGTTTCCCGGCGCTGAGCGCGATCCGAAACCCCTCTCGGTCGCTGAAAATCCGATTTTTCATCAAAAAATCCGGTTTTTTGGCCATAATTTAAAATTTTTATACTGAACGTACTTCTGTAACCGTTCTCGTGAGCTAGCCCGCGTCGAGACCTGTCTCCTGACACCTCGCACGCCCGCCTGCCTCACATAGAACGTCAAAAAATTCGAATTTTCATCAAAATTCATACATAGGTGCCTGTACTGAAATCGACCTTAAGGAGCACAGTCAGAACAAAAATCGCGATATCTACAACACCAGGATAGCGTTTTTGTAGCGGTTTTCAACACTAAGCGTGCTAAATTAGCCCCCGCTACACCTCTGACAAATAAATTTTGACTTTCCTTAAGGGGTGGTTTTGTTTTGGGCACTTACCCTTATTTTTGGATTTTTAAATTTTTCAAAAATTAATAACAACTTTGTTTTACATTAGATTGCAATAGTTTTTTGTCAATCGGGTTTTCGCTACACGAACCCAGGTTTCCCGGCGCTGAGCGCGATCCGAAACCCCTCTCGGTCGCTGAAAATCCGATTTTTCATCAAAAAATCCGGTTTTTTGGCCATAATTTAAAATTTTTATACTGAACGTACTTCTGTAACCGTTCTCGTGAGCTAGCCCGCGTCGAGACCTGTCTCCTGACACCTCGCACGCCCGCCTGCCTCACATAGAACGTCAAAAAATTCGAATTTTCATCAAAATTCATACATAGGTGCCTGTACTGAAATCGACCTTAAGGAGCACGGGGTGCCATGACAGAAAACCTCCTCGAGCGCCCGCAGGCTGGAGTTCCCTTGCGGACACGTCCGGAGTGAAGACCAGTCTGCGGGACGGTGCACCCCGGGAGGCCGCCATCGACCCACCCTTGGGCAATCCCTGCCTAAGGGTGCTCGATGGCGGCTTGCGAATATTCTGTTGGGAGTATCGCCTCAACGCGTGTCCCTCTGATTTAGCAGAGGGCACAGCGACGAGGTAAGAGCGGGCTCGGTGTGCACTCACCCTGCCATCGGGCAGGCAGGAGGAAGAGTTCCTCCTCCTTCTGCCACCGCTAGACTCGTAGCCCCAAAGATTGTCCAAGGTCATGTTTCTGACTTTCGATGGGGGTCGAGGGCCTTGGCTTAACCGCCCGGGCCGCGAGGAAGACAACCTCTATAAAAAATCACCCCAAACCTCCAAGCGGCGGCGCACCGTGAGGGAGGTTGTTAGCTTGACTAATGGGTAGCTAAATTAGTCTCTAGTGCGGACCACTAAATTTGAGCCAGTATAGATTGTAAATACTCGTGGGAACAAAAATGTCATCAAAATTTTTCACCCAAAAACTTTCGGAGAGTGACGAGCGGTCGGAGTCCGACGCTGCGTCCAGAAGGAGCTCAGGCTCGGAGTTGGAGGAGGAGTTGGTGGGCAACTCCGGAAGGGACTCGCGTTCCTTCCGGAAGCGCACCAAATCGGGGGACGGGCAGTCGTCCTCCGATGAAGGGAAGGGCTCGGCCCCAAAAATCCCCACCGGCAGTCGCGGTGGGGGCCAAAGCCGAGGGAAAGGCAGGGGGCTCACCTCACAGGAGTCCGCTCAGCGAGCTGCAAAGCTTGCTGCGGAAGGGCGCCACCCTGGTGCGGTCGGCGCTGGAGAGCGCCCGCCGCGTCAGTCCGGTGGCGCGCCAGACGCTGGGGTGGACTCCGCCGAAGAGGCCCGCAGGTCGTTCGGCGAGCTCATAGTCGCGGCGCTGCGCGATATGGGCCGCAAGAGGCTCGCAAAGCCGTCTTCCAAGGAGAAGACGGTTTTGAAGCACGCCGCCTCTTTGTCCGAGGCTTTTGATAAGGCCTTGGACAAGAGTGTGGCGAAACTGCGGGCCGAGCTTCGGGCTGAGCTTCGGGCCGGGCCCGTGGGCACTGGAGCCGTTGCGCGGGAGGCCGTCGGAGGGGGTTCCGGGCAGGGGCAGGGGCAAAGTCGGCCCCAGACCCAGCCCCAGCCTGAGGCAGGGAGCCAGCTGCTGACGCTGGTGCAGTCGGAGCTGGCTGCCGTCCGGCAGCAGCTGCAGCAGCAGCAGCAGCAGTTCCAGCTGCAGATCCAGCGGCAGCTGTCCCTGCTGGAGGGAATAGTCTTGCGCCCTCCACTGGCGACCTCCGGCCAGCGCCAAGCGGCAACTTATGCCGCTGCCGCAGCGGCCACGACGGCTGCGTCCAAGGCGGGCCCGTTGGGGCAAGCCGGGCGCAGGGCTTCAGCGCCGGAGCCTGCGAGGCCAGCCCCGGTGGCTGGGCAGCGCCGGGCGCGGGCCGCTCCTCCCACGAGGGGTGGTGTGGCGCCTGCTGCTGTTGGGCCAGCGGGTGTTTCGACCGCGGTGGCGGCGACTCAGTCGCGCCTGCCGCCTCCCCCGCCTCAAGAGCCATCGTCTGGCGCCGACTGGACGGTCGTCGGCGCCAAGAAAAGCGCGGGTAAGGCGCGCAGGGCGGCTAAGAAGCGTGCAAAGCGCCAAGAGCGCAGGAAGCGGGCCATGGCGGCGAGACTTCGCGCCCCGAAATCCGAGGCTGTAGTGATCACACTACAGCCTGAAGCGGGAAAGAAGGTCGCGAACTACGACGCCGTCATGGCGAAGGCAAGGCGGGCGGTGGAGCCCCACCTTGACGAGCTCGGAGTGCCTGGGGGCTTCTGCATAAGGCAGACCCTAACGGGGGCCCGAATACTTGAGGTCCCCGGCTCGGCCAGTGTCGCTGACATCCTGGCCGACAAGATTAGGGTGGCCCTCAGTGCGGAGGAGGCCCGAGTGTCCAGGCCCACCAAGTGCATCGACATGCGCATCATGGGCCTGGACGACTCAGTCAAGGTGGATGAGGTGGTGGCCGCCATCGTCAGGGTGGGCGGTTGCACGCCCGAACAGGTTCGGGCGGGCACCATCCGCGCTGACAGCACGGGCATGCGAGCCGTCACGGTAAGCTGCCCCGTGCCGGCGGCTAAGGCCATCACTGGCGAGGGCCGACGGCTTTTGGTGGGCTGGGTCTCCGCCCAGGTAAAACTGTTGGAGCCCAGACCTCTGCGGTGCTACCGCTGCCACGTGGGGCACCACGTGGGGGCCTTCTGTGCCGCGGAGGTGGATCGCAGTGACCACTGCTACCAATGCGGTAAGCCCGGTCACAGGTCTGCTGAGTGCCGGAATGCGCCGCACTGTTACGCATGTGCGGCGGCAGGCAAGCAGGCCGACCACCGGGCTGGGAGCAGGTCCTGCGACCCCCCGGCCAAAGTGAAGGCCAAATTAAGTCGCCCCCCGACCACCACCGCCGCCGCCGCAGCCGCTTCTTCGGCCGCCGGCGCGGTTTCTGTCGCCGCCACTACCGCTGTGGCGGCGCCCTCTCAGAGGGCTAGGGAGGAGACAATGGACTGCCAATAACGGCCCCATTACGTCTCCTCCAGGCGAATATCAACCACTGCGTCCCAGCTCAGGATCTGTTGCTCCAGAGCATGGCGCAGTGGTCGATAAACGTCGCCGTGGTCTCCGAGCCGCACTTTGTCTTGCCCAGAGCTGACTGGGTTCAGGACCTGAGCGGCTCGGTGACCCTTATCTCGTCGGCCGCCGCTGGTACCCCGACCCTCGAGGCCGTCACGAGGGGTCGGGGTTGCGTGGCAGCACGGTTCGGGGACATTGCAGTGGTAGGCGTCTACCTGTCCCCGAGCAGAACTCTCGCCGATCTTCACGACTCCCTCAGGGAGCTGAAGACCGTCGTCGCTGGGTATGGTACCCTCCCCGTGGTCGTTTGCGGGGACTTCAACGCCAGGAACGTGGCTTGGGGTTCCCGGCTCACGAACCAGCGGGGTCGGATGGTGGAGGACTGGGCTCTGGAAACAGGCCTGGTCGTCCTAAACCGGGGTTCTGTCCCCACGTGTGTGCGGGTGCAGGGTGAGTCCGTGGTGGACATTTCGTTCGCCAGCCCCACTCTGACACCGCGTGTAGTTGACTGGCGCGTCATGGAGGGGGTGGAGACATACTCGGACCACCGGTATATCCGGTTTGACGTCTCCGCCCAGACCTCGACCGCGCCGGTCCGACAGACCCCATGTGGTCCGCGTTGGGCGCTGAGGCAGCTGGAAAAGGAGCTCTTCCTGGAAGCCGCGGCGGTGCAGGCCTGGGTGCAAGCACCGGTCAGGCCTGCCGACATCGACGTCGAGGCGGAGTGGTTCCGGGAGGCCCTGTCGCAAATTTGCGACGCGGCAATGCCCCGTCTCCGCCCAGGACGCGCCCGACGCCAGGTGTACTGGTGGTCGCCGGAGCTTGCGACGCTGCGCGCCGCATGCAATGCCGCGCGACACCGGTATACCAGACACCGCAGGCGCCGCTTCCGCCCGCCGGATGCGGAGGCCGTAGAGGCGGAGCTGTATGAGGGATACAGGGTGGCAAAGCGCACCCTCCGATCGGAGATAAAGCGGGCCAAAGAGGAGGCCTGCAAAGCGTGGCTGGGGACGCTCAACGCTGATCCGTGGGGACGCCCATACAAGTTGGTGCGAGAGAAACTCCGCCCATGGGCTCCCCCGTTGACGCAGAGTCTCCGGCCACAGATCGTGGAGGGTGTGGTGAGCGCTCTGTTCCCTGCGCGGGGGGACCACTCCCCCCCGCCCATGGCTCCGCCACCAGCGGTGTCTGACGCGGACCACGTCAGCGACGACGGTACCAATGCTCCGGAAGTGACCGAGGTAGAGATGAGAGTGGCGGTACGCAGGATGGGTGCGAAGAATACCGCCCCAGGACCCGACGGCTTGCCAGGAAAGGCTTGGGTCCTGGCCATGGAGGCTCTCGGGTCTCGATTGGGGGGGCTCTTTAGCGCATGCTTGGAGAGGGGCCAGTTCCCACTTCCCTGGAAGACGGGAAAACTGGTCCTCGTCGCGAAGCCGGGGCGCCCTGCGGACTCTCCGTCCGCGTATCGGCCCATTGTGCTGCTTGACGAGGTGGGCAAGCTCTTTGAAAGAGTCATTGCAGACCGCCTCGTCAGGCACCTAACACTGAAGGGGCCCGATCTCGCGGACGACCAGTTCGGGTTTCGCAGGAGGCGCTCCACGGTGGACGCCATCATGCGCGTGCGAGCCCTCACGACGGGGGATGCGGTGTCCCGGGGCAGGTGTGTCTTGGCGGTGTCATTGGACATCGCCAACGCCTTTAATTCCCTGCCCTGGAGTTGCATTAGGACGGCACTCCGGTATCACCGGGTGCCCGACTACCTCTGTCGTACAATCGAGGCCTACCTGTCCGACAGGTACATAGTCTACCCCGGTCACCAAGGAGATTGGAAACGGCGAGAGATGTCGTGCGGTGTCCCACAGGGATCGGTACTAGGACCGCCCTTGTGGAACATCGGGTACGACTACGTGCTGCGCGCCGACCTCCCCGTAGGGGTCAGCGTGGTCTGCTACGCAGACGACACGCTGGTCCTAGCGCAGGGAAGGTCGTACCAGGCGGCGGTCGAACTAGCGACACGCGGGGTTGCGACAGTCGTTGAGAGGATCCAGCAGTTGGGACTCAAGGTGGCACTGCACAAGTCCGAGGCCATGTGCTTTCACGGCCCTCGGAACGCGCCACCAACGGGTTCCCAACTAACGGTAGAAGGAGTTCACATCGGCGTCGGGTCGACGATGAAGTACCTAGGACTTGTCCTCGACAGCCGGTGGAATTTCGAGGAGCACTTCCGACGTCTGGCCCCCAAACTCAATCGGACGGGGGCTGCTCTCAAGCGGCTCCTGCCGAACCTTGGGGGTCCAGACGCCTTCTGCCGGAGGCTCTACGCCGGCATCGTCCGGTCCATGGCCCTTTATGGGGCACCAGTGTGGGCGCCGACGCTGCGTAAACGCCCGGCGGCCCAGCTGAACGCCTGCCAGAGGGTCATGGCCATCCGGATGGTGCGGGGATACCGCACGGTGTCCCGAGAGGCGGCGAGCCTCCTTGCTGGCCTACCACCATGGGATCTGGAGGCAACAGTCCTTGCACGCATGCACGACCAGCGCGTGGAGGTGCAACGCCGGGGCGAAGATCCGCTGCCCGAACATGTCGAGGCGTGGCGGAAGGAGCTCCGGCGAGATCTCATGGTGAAGTGGAAACAGCGACTGTCGCAACCCAGCGCTGGGCACACCGTAATCTCAGCGGTAGTGCCCCTCTTTGAGGCGTGGCTGGATAGACCTCACGGCGTCCTCACCTTCCGCATGACGCAGGTTCTCACCGGACATGGGAAGTTCGGGAGATTCCTGCACCGGATTCGTGCGGAGGAGACGTCCGGGTGTCGCCACTGTGAGGCGAGCCCGGAGGACACGGTGGAGCACACGGTGGAGGTGTGCCCTGCTTGGGAAGAGCATCGCCGTGTCCTCGTGGGGGTGATCGGCGGCGGCGACCTCTCGCGCCGGGCCCTGGTTCAGGCCATGGTCCACAGCGAAGAGGAATGGCAGGCGGTCGCCTCCTTCTGCGAAGCAGTAATGCTCGTAAAGGAGGAGGCCGACCGCATAAGGCAAAGGCAACGGCGTACTCGCCGTAGCCGTCGCCGCCGCGATCCTGCCGATATCCGGCCACCGTAGACACTGGCTCGCGGACGGTGAGCAATGGGTAGCTCGCCGTCCGGTCGTCTGTAAGACCGAGTCCTAGTCGTCAACGGCGCGCACCGTTCCCGCGCGCCTCAAGGAGTTGTCAGCAAACTGCAGGGGCCCTTCAGGGTCGAAGCCTCCCGGAGTCTAGAGGGAAGTGGGAAACTGTTACCTCGACTCCAGGAATAGGGCAAGGAAGGTACGGGGTAGGTTTTTTAGTCAGTAAGAGTCTGACACTAGTCTCCCGCTCCACCCAAGAGCGGGTTTCGTCATTGGATGATTTTCACCTACCATAAAAAAAAAAAAAAAAAAAAAAAAAACCTTAAGGAGCACAGTCAGAACAAAAATCGCGATATCTACAACACCAGGATAGCGTTTTTGTAGCGGTTTTCAACACTAAGCGTGCTAAATTAGCCCCCGCTACACCTCTGACAAATAAATTTTGACTTTCCTTAAGGGGTGGTTTTGTTTTGGGCACTTACCCTTATTTTTGGATTTTTAAATTTTTCAAAAATTAATAACAACTTTGTTTTACATTAGATTGCAATAGTTTTTTGTCAATCGGGTTTTCGCTACACGAACCCAGGTTTCCCGGCGCTGAGCGCGATCCGAAACCCCTCTCGGTCGCTGAAAATCCGATTTTTCATCAAAAAATCCGGTTTTTTGGCCATAATTTAAAATTTTTATACTGAACGTACTTCTGTAACCGTTCTCGTGAGCTAGCCCGCGTCGAGACCTGTCTCCTGACACCTCGCACGCCCGCCTGCCTCACATAGAACGTCAAAAAATTCGAATTTTCATCAAAATTCATACATAGGTGCCTGTACTGAAATCGACCTTAAGGAGCACAGTCAGAACAAAAATCGCGATATCTACAACACCAGGATAGCGTTTTTGTAGCGGTTTTCAACACTAAGCGTGCTAAATTAGCCCCCGCTACACCTCTGACAAATAAATTTTGACTTTCCTTAAGGGGTGGTTTTGTTTTGGGCACTTACCCTTATTTTTGGATTTTTAAATTTTTCAAAAATTAATAACAACTTTGTTTTACATTAGATTGCAATAGTTTTTTGTCAATCGGGTTTTCGCTACACGAACCCAGGTTTCCCGGCGCTGAGCGCGATCCGAAACCCCTCTCGGTCGCTGAAAATCCGATTTTTCATCAAAAAATCCGGTTTTTTGGCCATAATTTAAAATTTTTATACTGAACGTACTTCTGTAACCGTTCTCGTGAGCTAGCCCGCGTCGAGACCTGTCTCCTGACACCTCGCACGCCCGCCTGCCTCACATAGAACGTCAAAAAATTCGAATTTTCATCAAAATTCATACATAGGTGCCTGTACTGAAATCGACCTTAAGGAGCACAGTCAGAACAAAAATCGCGATATCTACAACACCAGGATAGCGTTTTTGTAGCGGTTTTCAACACTAAGCGTGCTAAATTAGCCCCCGCTACACCTCTGACAAATAAATTTTGACTTTCCTTAAGGGGTGGTTTTGTTTTGGGCACTTACCCTTATTTTTGGATTTTTAAATTTTTCAAAAATTAATAACAACTTTGTTTTACATTAGATTGCAATAGTTTTTTGTCAATCGGGTTTTCGCTACACGAACCCAGGTTTCCCGGCGCTGAGCGCGATCCGAAACCCCTCTCGGTCGCTGAAAATCCGATTTTTCATCAAAAAATCCGGTTTTTTGGCCATAATTTAAAATTTTTATACTGAACGTACTTCTGTAACCGTTCTCGTGAGCTAGCCCGCGTCGAGACCTGTCTCCTGACACCTCGCACGCCCGCCTGCCTCACATAGAACGTCAAAAAATTCGAATTTTCATCAAAATTCATACATAGGTGCCTGTACTGAAATCGACCTTAAGGAGCACAGTCAGAACAAAAATCGCGATATCTACAACACCAGGATAGCGTTTTTGTAGCGGTTTTCAACACTAAGCGTGCTAAATTAGCCCCCGCTACACCTCTGACAAATAAATTTTGACTTTCCTTAAGGGGTGGTTTTGTTTTGGGCACTTACCCTTATTTTTGGATTTTTAAATTTTTCAAAAATTAATAACAACTTTGTTTTACATTAGATTGCAATAGTTTTTTGTCAATCGGGTTTTCGCTACACGAACCCAGGTTTCCCGGCGCTGAGCGCGATCCGAAACCCCTCTCGGTCGCTGAAAATCCGATTTTTCATCAAAAAATCCGGTTTTTTGGCCATAATTTAAAATTTTTATACTGAACGTACTTCTGTAACCGTTCTCGTGAGCTAGCCCGCGTCGAGACCTGTCTCCTGACACCTCGCACGCCCGCCTGCCTCACATAGAACGTCAAAAAATTCGAATTTTCATCAAAATTCATACATAGGTGCCTGTACTGAAATCGACCTTAAGGAGCACAGTCAGAACAAAAATCGCGATATCTACAACACCAGGATAGCGTTTTTGTAGCGGTTTTCAACACTAAGCGTGCTAAATTAGCCCCCGCTACACCTCTGACAAATAAATTTTGACTTTCCTTAAGGGGTGGTTTTGTTTTGGGCACTTACCCTTATTTTTGGATTTTTAAATTTTTCAAAAATTAATAACAACTTTGTTTTACATTAGATTGCAATAGTTTTTTGTCAATCGGGTTTTCGCTACACGAACCCAGGTTTCCCGGCGCTGAGCGCGATCCGAAACCCCTCTCGGTCGCTGAAAATCCGATTTTTCATCAAAAAATCCGGTTTTTTGGCCATAATTTAAAATTTTTATACTGAACGTACTTCTGTAACCGTTCTCGTGAGCTAGCCCGCGTCGAGACCTGTCTCCTGACACCTCGCACGCCCGCCTGCCTCACATAGAACGTCAAAAAATTCGAATTTTCATCAAAATTCATACATAGGTGCCTGTACTGAAATCGACCTTAAGGAGCACAGTCAGAACAAAAATCGCGATATCTACAACACCAGGATAGCGTTTTTGTAGCGGTTTTCAACACTAAGCGTGCTAAATTAGCCCCCGCTACACCTCTGACAAATAAATTTTGACTTTCCTTAAGGGGTGGTTTTGTTTTGGGCACTTACCCTTATTTTTGGATTTTTAAATTTTTCAAAAATTAATAACAACTTTGTTTTACATTAGATTGCAATAGTTTTTTGTCAATCGGGTTTTCGCTACACGAACCCAGGTTTCCCGGCGCTGAGCGCGATCCGAAACCCCTCTCGGTCGCTGAAAATCCGATTTTTCATCAAAAAATCCGGTTTTTTGGCCATAATTTAAAATTTTTATACTGAACGTACTTCTGTAACCGTTCTCGTGAGCTAGCCCGCGTCGAGACCTGTCTCCTGACACCTCGCACGCCCGCCTGCCTCACATAGAACGTCAAAAAATTCGAATTTTCATCAAAATTCATACATAGGTGCCTGTACTGAAATCGACCTTAAGGAGCACAGTCAGAACAAAAATCGCGATATCTACAACACCAGGATAGCGTTTTTGTAGCGGTTTTCAACACTAAGCGTGCTAAATTAGCCCCCGCTACACCTCTGACAAATAAATTTTGACTTTCCTTAAGGGGTGGTTTTGTTTTGGGCACTTACCCTTATTTTTGGATTTTTAAATTTTTCAAAAATTAATAACAACTTTGTTTTACATTAGATTGCAATAGTTTTTTGTCAATCGGGTTTTCGCTACACGAACCCAGGTTTCCCGGCGCTGAGCGCGATCCGAAACCCCTCTCGGTCGCTGAAAATCCGATTTTTCATCAAAAAATCCGGTTTTTTGGCCATAATTTAAAATTTTTATACTGAACGTACTTCTGTAACCGTTCTCGTGAGCTAGCCCGCGTCGAGACCTGTCTCCTGACACCTCGCACGCCCGCCTGCCTCACATAGAACGTCAAAAAATTCGAATTTTCATCAAAATTCATACATAGGTGCCTGTACTGAAATCGACCTTAAGGAGCACAGTCAGAACAAAAATCGCGATATCTACAACACCAGGATAGCGTTTTTGTAGCGGTTTTCAACACTAAGCGTGCTAAATTAGCCCCCGCTACACCTCTGACAAATAAATTTTGACTTTCCTTAAGGGGTGGTTTTGTTTTGGGCACTTACCCTTATTTTTGGATTTTTAAATTTTTCAAAAATTAATAACAACTTTGTTTTACATTAGATTGCAATAGTTTTTTGTCAATCGGGTTTTTCGCTACACGAACCCAGGTTTCCCGGCGCTGAGCGCGATCCGAAACCCCTCTCGGTCGCTGAAAATCCGATTTTTCATCAAAAAATCCGGTTTTTTGGCCATAATTTAAAATTTTTATACTGAACGTACTTCTGTAACCGTTCTCGTGAGCTAGCCCGCGTCGAGACCTGTCTCCTGACACCTCGCACGCCCGCCTGCCTCACATAGAACGTCAAAAAATTCGAATTTTCATCAAAATTCATACATAGGTGCCTGTACTGAAATCGACCTTAAGGAGCACAGTCAGAACAAAAATCGCGATATCTACAACACCAGGATAGCGTTTTTGTAGCGGTTTTCAACACTAAGCGTGCTAAATTAGCCCCCGCTACACCTCTGACAAATAAATTTTGACTTTCCTTAAGGGGTGGTTTTGTTTTGGGCACTTACCCTTATTTTTGGATTTTTAAATTTTTCAAAAATTAATAACAACTTTGTTTTACATTAGATTGCAATAGTTTTTTGTCAATCGGGTTTTCGCTACACGAACCCAGGTTTCCCGGCGCTGAGCGCGATCCGAAACCCCTCTCGGTCGCTGAAAATCCGATTTTTCATCAAAAAATCCGGTTTTTTGGCCATAATTTAAAATTTTTATACTGAACGTACTTCTGTAACCGTTCTCGTGAGCTAGCCCGCGTCGAGACCTGTCTCCTGACACCTCGCACGCCCGCCTGCCTCACATAGAACGTCAAAAAATTCGAATTTTCATCAAAATTCATACATAGGTGCCTGTACTGAAATCGACCTTAAGGAGCACAGTCAGAACAAAAATCGCGATATCTACAACACCAGGATAGCGTTTTTGTAGCGGTTTTCAACACTAAGCGTGCTAAATTAGCCCCCGCTACACCTCTGACAAATAAATTTTGACTTTCCTTAAGGGGTGGTTTTGTTTTGGGCACTTACCCTTATTTTTGGATTTTTAAATTTTTCAAAAATTAATAACAACTTTGTTTTACATTAGATTGCAATAGTTTTTTGTCAATCGGGTTTTCGCTACACGAACCCAGGTTTCCCGGCGCTGAGCGCGATCCGAAACCCCTCTCGGTCGCTGAAAATCCGATTTTTCATCAAAAAATCCGGTTTTTTGGCCATAATTTAAAATTTTTATACTGAACGTACTTCTGTAACCGTTCTCGTGAGCTAGCCCGCGTCGAGACCTGTCTCCTGACACCTCGCACGCCCGCCTGCCTCACATAGAACGTCAAAAAATTCGAATTTTCATCAAAATTCATACATAGGTGCCTGTACTGAAATCGACCTTAAGGAGCACAGTCAGAACAAAAATCGCGATATCTACAACACCAGGATAGCGTTTTTGTAGCGGTTTTCAACACTAAGCGTGCTAAATTAGCCCCCGCTACACCTCTGACAAATAAATTTTGACTTTCCTTAAGGGGTGGTTTTGTTTTGGGCACTTACCCTTATTTTTGGATTTTTAAATTTTTCAAAAATTAATAACAACTTTGTTTTACATTAGATTGCAATAGTTTTTTGTCAATCGGGTTTTCGCTACACGAACCCAGGTTTCCCGGCGCTGAGCGCGATCCGAAACCCCTCTCGGTCGCTGAAAATCCGATTTTTCATCAAAAAATCCGGTTTTTTGGCCATAATTTAAAATTTTTATACTGAACGTACTTCTGTAACCGTTCTCGTGAGCTAGCCCGCGTCGAGACCTGTCTCCTGACACCTCGCACGCCCGCCTGCCTCACATAGAACGTCAAAAAATTCGAATTTTCATCAAAATTCATACATAGGTGCCTGTACTGAAATCGACCTTAAGGAGCACAGTCAGAACAAAAATCGCGATATCTACAACACCAGGATAGCGTTTTTGTAGCGGTT
Organism: Mythimna loreyi; assembly: GCA_029852875.1. Lineage (NCBI taxonomy): Eukaryota > Metazoa > Arthropoda > Insecta > Lepidoptera > Noctuidae > Mythimna > Mythimna loreyi. The sequence continues at coordinate 26,998 of JARGEH010000090.1, forward strand.
TTCAACACTAAGCGTGCTAAATTAGCCCCCGCTACACCTCTGACAAATAAATTTTGACTTTCCTTAAGGGGTGGTTTTGTTTTGGGCACTTACCCTTATTTTTGGATTTTTAAATTTTTCAAAAATTAATAACAACTTTGTTTTACATTAGATTGCAATAGTTTTTTGTCAATCGGGTTTTCGCTACACGAACCCAGGTTTCCCGGCGCTGAGCGCGATCCGAAACCCCTCTCGGTCGCTGAAAATCCGATTTTTCATCAAAAAATCCGGTTTTTTGGCCATAATTTAAAATTTTTATACTGAACGTACTTCTGTAACCGTTCTCGTGAGCTAGCCCGCGTCGAGACCTGTCTCCTGACACCTCGCACGCCCGCCTGCCTCACATAGAACGTCAAAAAATTCGAATTTTCATCAAAATTCATACATAGGTGCCTGTACTGAAATCGACCTTAAGGAGCACAGTCAGAACAAAAATCGCGATATCTACAACACCAGGATAGCGTTTTTGTAGCGGTTTTCAACACTAAGCGTGCTAAATTAGCCCCCGCTACACCTCTGACAAATAAATTTTGACTTTCCTTAAGGGGTGGTTTTGTTTTGGGCACTTACCCTTATTTTTGGATTTTTAAATTTTTCAAAAATTAATAACAACTTTGTTTTACATTAGATTGCAATAGTTTTTTGTCAATCGGGTTTTCGCTACACGAACCCAGGTTTCCCGGCGCTGAGCGCGATCCGAAACCCCTCTCGGTCGCTGAAAATCCGATTTTTCATCAAAAAATCCGGTTTTTTGGCCATAATTTAAAATTTTTATACTGAACGTACTTCTGTAACCGTTCTCGTGAGCTAGCCCGCGTCGAGACCTGTCTCCTGACACCTCGCACGCCCGCCTGCCTCACATAGAACGTCAAAAAATTCGAATTTTCATCAAAATTCATACATAGGTGCCTGTACTGAAATCGACCTTAAGGAGCACAGTCAGAACAAAAATCGCGATATCTACAACACCAGGATAGCGTTTTTGTAGCGGTTTTCAACACTAAGCGTGCTAAATTAGCCCCCGCTACACCTCTGACAAATAAATTTTGACTTTCCTTAAGGGGTGGTTTTGTTTTGGGCACTTACCCTTATTTTTGGATTTTTAAATTTTTCAAAAATTAATAACAACTTTGTTTTACATTAGATTGCAATAGTTTTTTGTCAATCGGGTTTTCGCTACACGAACCCAGGTTTCCCGGCGCTGAGCGCGATCCGAAACCCCTCTCGGTCGCTGAAAATCCGATTTTTCATCAAAAAATCCGGTTTTTTGGCCATAATTTAAAATTTTTATACTGAACGTACTTCTGTAACCGTTCTCGTGAGCTAGCCCGCGTCGAGACCTGTCTCCTGACACCTCGCACGCCCGCCTGCCTCACATAGAACGTCAAAAAATTCGAATTTTCATCAAAATTCATACATAGGTGCCTGTACTGAAATCGACCTTAAGGAGCACAGTCAGAACAAAAATCGCGATATCTACAACACCAGGATAGCGTTTTTGTAGCGGTTTTCAACACTAAGCGTGCTAAATTAGCCCCCGCTACACCTCTGACAAATAAATTTTGACTTTCCTTAAGGGGTGGTTTTGTTTTGGGCACTTACCCTTATTTTTGGATTTTTAAATTTTTCAAAAATTAATAACAACTTTGTTTTACATTAGATTGCAATAGTTTTTTGTCAATCGGGTTTTCGCTACACGAACCCAGGTTTCCCGGCGCTGAGCGCGATCCGAAACCCCTCTCGGTCGCTGAAAATCCGATTTTTCATCAAAAAATCCGGTTTTTTGGCCATAATTTAAAATTTTTATACTGAACGTACTTCTGTAACCGTTCTCGTGAGCTAGCCCGCGTCGAGACCTGTCTCCTGACACCTCGCACGCCCGCCTGCCTCACATAGAACGTCAAAAAATTCGAATTTTCATCAAAATTCATACATAGGTGCCTGTACTGAAATCGACCTTAAGGAGCACAGTCAGAACAAAAATCGCGATATCTACAACACCAGGATAGCGTTTTTGTAGCGGTTTTCAACACTAAGCGTGCTAAATTAGCCCCCGCTACACCTCTGACAAATAAATTTTGACTTTCCTTAAGGGGTGGTTTTGTTTTGGGCACTTTACCCTTATTTTTGGATTTTTAAATTTTTCAAAAATTAATAACAACTTTGTTTTACATTAGATTGCAATAGTTTTTTGTCAATCGGGTTTTCGCTACACGAACCCAGGTTTCCCGGCGCTGAGCGCGATCCGAAACCCCTCTCGGTCGCTGAAAATCCGATTTTTCATCAAAAAATCCGGTTTTTTGGCCATAATTTAAAATTTTTATACTGAACGTACTTCTGTAACCGTTCTCGTGAGCTAGCCCGCGTCGAGACCTGTCTCCTGACACCTCGCACGCCCGCCTGCCTCACATAGAACGTCAAAAAATTCGAATTTTCATCAAAATTCATACATAGGTGCCTGTACTGAAATCGACCTTAAGGAGCACAGTCAGAACAAAAATCGCGATATCTACAACACCAGGATAGCGTTTTTGTAGCGGTTTTCAACACTAAGCGTGCTAAATTAGCCCCCGCTACACCTCTGACAAATAAATTTTGACTTTCCTTAAGGGGTGGTTTTGTTTTGGGCACTTACCCTTATTTTTGGATTTTTAAATTTTTCAAAAATTAATAACAACTTTGTTTTACATTAGATTGCAATAGTTTTTTTGTCAATCGGGTTTTCGCTACACGAACCCAGGTTTCCCGGCGCTGAGCGCGATCCCGAAACCCCTCTCGGTCGCTGAAAATCCGATTTTTCATCAAAAAATCCGGTTTTTTGGCCATAATTTAAAATTTTTATACTGAACGTACTTCTGTAACCGTTCTCGTGAGCTAGCCCGCGTCGAGACCTGTCTCCTGACACCTCGCACGCCCGCCTGCCTCACATAGAACGTCAAAAAATTCGAATTTTCATCAAAATTCATACATAGGTGCCTGTACTGAAATCGACCTTAAGGAGCACAGTCAGAACAAAAATCGCGATATCTACAACACCAGGATAGCGTTTTTGTAGCGGTTTTCAACACTAAGCGTGCTAAATTAGCCCCCGCTACACCTCTGACAAATAAATTTTGACTTTCCTTAAGGGGTGGTTTTGTTTTGGGCACTTACCCTTATTTTTGGATTTTTAAATTTTTCAAAAATTAATAACAACTTTGTTTTACATTAGATTGCAATAGTTTTTTGTCAATCGGGTTTTCGCTACACGAACCCAGGTTTCCCGGCGCTGAGCGCGATCCGAAACCCCTCTCGGTCGCTGAAAATCCGATTTTTCATCAAAAAATCCGGTTTTTTGGCCATAATTTAAAATTTTTATACTGAACGTACTTCTGTAACCGTTCTCGTGAGCTAGCCCGCGTCGAGACCTGTCTCCTGACACCTCGCACGCCCGCCTGCCTCACATAGAACGTCAAAAAATTCGAATTTTCATCAAAATTCATACATAGGTGCCTGTACTGAAATCGACCTTAAGGAGCACAGTCAGAACAAAAATCGCGATATCTACAACACCAGGATAGCGTTTTTGTAGCGGTTTTCAACACTAAGCGTGCTAAATTAGCCCCCGCTACACCTCTGACAAATAAATTTTGACTTTCCTTAAGGGGTGGTTTTGTTTTGGGCACTTACCCTTATTTTTGGATTTTTAAATTTTTCAAAAATTAATAACAACTTTGTTTTACATTAGATTGCAATAGTTTTTTGTCAATCGGGTTTTCGCTACACGAACCCAGGTTTCCCGGCGCTGAGCGCGATCCGAAACCCCTCTCGGTCGCTGAGAAATCCGATTTTTCATCAAAAAATCCGGTTTTTTGGCCATAATTTAAAATTTTTATACTGAACGTACTTCTGTAACCGTTCTCGTGAGCTAGCCCGCGTCGAGACCTGTCTCCTGACACCTCGCACGCCCGCCTGCCTCACATAGAACGTCAAAAAATTCGAATTTTCATCAAAATTCATACATAGGTGCCTGTACTGAAATCGACCTTAAGGAGCACAGTCAGAACAAAAATCGCGATATCTACAACACCAGGATAGCGTTTTTGTAGCGGTTTTCAACACTAAGCGTGCTAAATTAGCCCCCGCTACACCTCTGACAAATAAATTTTGACTTTCCTTAAGGGGTGGTTTTGTTTTGGGCACTTACCCTTATTTTTGGATTTTTAAATTTTTCAAAAATTAATAACAACTTTGTTTTACATTAGATTGCAATAGTTTTTTGTCAATCGGGTTTTCGCTACACGAACCCAGGTTTCCCGGCGCTGAGCGCGATCCGAAACCCCTCTCGGTCGCTGAAAATCCGATTTTTCATCAAAAAATCCGGTTTTTTGGCCATAATTTAAAATTTTTATACTGAACGTACTTCTGTAACCGTTCTCGTGAGCTAGCCCGCGTCGAGGACCTGTCTCCTGACACCTCGCACGCCCGCCTGCCTCACATAGAACGTCAAAAAATTCGAATTTTCATCAAAATTCATACATAGGTGCCTGTACTGAAATCGACCTTAAGGAGCACAGTCAGAACAAAAATCGCGATATCTACAACACCAGGATAGCGTTTTTGTAGCGGTTTTCAACACTAAGCGTGCTAAATTAGCCCCCGCTACACCTCTGACAAATAAATTTTGACTTTCCTTAAGGGGTGGTTTTGTTTTGGGCACTTACCCTTATTTTTGGATTTTTAAATTTTTCAAAAATTAATAACAACTTTGTTTTACATTAGATTGCAATAGTTTTTTGTCAATCGGGTTTTCGCTACACGAACCCAGGTTTCCCGGCGCTGAGCGCGATCCGAAACCCCTCTCGGTCGCTGAAAATCCGATTTTTCATCAAAAAATCCGGTTTTTTGGCCATAATTTAAAATTTTTATACTGAACGTACTTCTGTAACCGTTCTCGTGAGCTAGCCCGCGTCGAGACCTGTCTCCTGACACCTCGCACGCCCGCCTGCCTCACATAGAACGTCAAAAAATTCGAATTTTCATCAAAATTCATACATAGGTGCCTGTACTGAAATCGACCTTAAGGAGCACAGTCAGAACAAAAATCGCGATATCTACAACACCAGGATAGCGTTTTTGTAGCGGTTTTCAACACTAAGCGTGCTAAATTAGCCCCCGCTACACCTCTGACAAATAAATTTTGACTTTCCTTAAGGGGTGGTTTTGTTTTGGGCACTTACCCTTATTTTTGGATTTTTAAATTTTTCAAAAATTAATAACAACTTTGTTTTACATTAGATTGCAATAGTTTTTTGTCAATCGGGTTTTCGCTACACGAACCCAGGTTTCCCGGCGCTGAGCGCGATCCGAAACCCCTCTCGGTCGCTGAAAATCCGATTTTTCATCAAAAAATCCGGTTTTTTGGCCATAATTTAAAATTTTTATACTGAACGTACTTCTGTAACCGTTCTCGTGAGCTAGCCCGCGTCGAGACCTGTCTCCTGACACCTCGCACGCCCGCCTGCCTCACATAGAACGTCAAAAAATTCGAATTTTCATCAAAATTCATACATAGGTGCCTGTACTGAAATCGACCTTAAGGAGCACAGTCAGAACAAAAATCGCGATATCTACAACACCAGGATAGCGTTTTTGTAGCGGTTTTCAACACTAAGCGTGCTAAATTAGCCCCCGCTACACCTCTGACAAATAAATTTTGACTTTCCTTAAGGGGTGGTTTTGTTTTGGGCACTTACCCTTATTTTTGGATTTTTAAATTTTTCAAAAATTAATAACAACTTTGTTTTACATTAGATTGCAATAGTTTTTTGTCAATCGGGTTTTCGCTACACGAACCCAGGTTTCCCGGCGCTGAGCGCGATCCGAAACCCCTCTCGGTCGCTGAAAATCCGATTTTTCATCAAAAAATCCGGTTTTTTTGGCCATAATTTAAAATTTTTATACTGAACGTACTTCTGTAACCGTTCTCGTGAGCTAGCCCGCGTCGAGACCTGTCTCCTGACACCTCGCACGCCCGCCTGCCTCACATAGAACGTCAAAAAATTCGAATTTTCATCAAAATTCATACATAGGTGCCTGTACTGAAATCGACCTTAAGGAGCACAGTCAGAACAAAAATCGCGATATCTACAACACCAGGATAGCGTTTTTTGTAGCGGTTTTCAACACTAAGCGTGCTAAATTAGCCCCCGCTACACCTCTGACAAATAAATTTTGACTTTCCTTAAGGGGTGGTTTTGTTTTGGGCACTTACCCTTATTTTTGGGATTTTTAAATTTTTCAAAAATTAATAACAACTTTGTTTTACATTAGATTGCAATAGTTTTTTTGTCAATCGGGTTTTCGCTACACGAACCCAGGTTTCCCGGCGCTGAGCGCGATCCGAAACCCCTCTCGGTCGCTGAAAATCCGATTTTTTCATCAAAAAATCCGGTTTTTTGGCCATAATTTAAAATTTTTATACTGAACGTACTTCTGTAACCGTTCTCGTGAGCTAGCCCGCGTCGAGACCTGTCTCCTGACACCTCGCACGCCCGCCTGCCTCACATAGAACGTCAAAAAATTCGAATTTTCATCAAAATTCATACATAGGTGCCTGTACTGAAATCGACCTTAAGGAGCACAGTCAGACAAAAATCGCGATATCTACAACACCAGGATAGCGTTTTTGTAGCGGTTTTCAACACTAAGCGTGCTAAATTAGCCCCCGCTACACCTCTGACAAATAAATTTTGACTTTCCTTAAGGGGTGGTTTTGTTTTGGGCACTTACCCTTATTTTTGGATTTTTAAATTTTTCAAAAATTAATAACAACTTTGTTTTACATTAGATTGCAATAGTTTTTTGTCAATCGGGTTTTCGCTACACGAACCCAGGTTTCCCGGCGCTGAGCGCGATCCGAAACCCCTCTCGGTCGCTGAAAATCCGATTTTTCATCAAAAAATCCGGTTTTTTTGGCCATAATTTAAAATTTTTATACTGAACGTACTTCTGTAACCGTTCTCGTGAGCTAGCCCGCGTCGAGACCTGTCTCCTGACACCTCGCACGCCCGCCTGCCTCACATAGAACGTCAAAAAATTCGAATTTTCATCAAAATTCATACATAGGTGCCTGTACTGAAATCGACCTTAAGGAGCACAGTCAGAACAAAAATCGCGATATCTACAACACCAGGATAGCGTTTTTGTAGCGGTTTTCAACACTAAGCGTGCTAAATTAGCCCCCCGCTACACCTCTGACAAATAAATTTTGACTTTCCTTAAGGGGTGGTTTTGTTTTGGGCACTTACCCTTATTTTTGGATTTTTAAATTTTTCAAAATTAATAACAACTTTGTTTTACATTAGATTGCAATAGTTTTTTGTCAATCGGGTTTTCGCTACACGAACCCAGGTTTCCCGGCGCTGAGCGCGATCCGAAACCCCTCTCGGTCGCTGAAAATCCGATTTTTCATCAAAAAATCCGGTTTTTTGGCCATAATTTAAAATTTTTATACTGAACGTACTTCTGTAACCGTTCTCGTGAGCTAGCCCGCGTCGAGACCTGTCTCCTGACACCTCGCACGCCCGCCTGCCTCACATAGAACGTCAAAAAATTCGAATTTTCATCAAAATTCATACATAGGTGCCTGTACTGAAATCGACCTTAAGGAGCACAGTCAGAACAAAAATCGCGATATCTACAACACCAGGATAGCGTTTTTGTAGCGGTTTTCAACACTAAGCGTGCTAAATTAGCCCCCGCTACACCTCTGACAAATAAATTTTGACTTTCCTTAAGGGGTGGTTTTGTTTTGGGCACTTACCCTTATTTTTGGATTTTTAAATTTTTCAAAAATTAATAACAACTTTGTTTTACATTAGATTGCAATAGTTTTTTGTCAATCGGGTTTTCGCTACACGAACCCAGGTTTCCCGGCGCTGAGCGCGATCCGAAACCCCTCTCGGTCGCTGAAAATCCGATTTTTCATCAAAAAATCCGGTTTTTTTTGGCCATAATTTAAAATTTTTATACTGAACGTACTTCTGTAACCGTTCTCGTGAGCTAGCCCGCGTCGAGACCTGTCTCCTGACACCTCGCACGCCCGCCTGCCTCACATAGAACGTCAAAAAATTCGAATTTTCATCAAAATTCATACATAGGTGCCTGTACTGAAATCGACCTTAAGGAGCACAGTCAGAACAAAAATCGCGATATCTACAACACCAGGATAGCGTTTTTGTAGCGGTTTTCAACACTAAGCGTGCTAAATTAGCCCCCGCTACACCTCTGACAAATAAATTTTGACTTTCCTTAAGGGGTGGTTTTGTTTTGGGCACTTACCCTTATTTTTGGATTTTTAAATTTTTCAAAAATTAATAACAACTTTGTTTTACATTAGATTGCAATAGTTTTTTGTCAATCGGGTTTTCGCTACACGAACCCAGGTTTCCCGGCGCTGAGCGCGATCCGAAACCCCTCTCGGTCGCTGAAAATCCGATTTTTCATCAAAAAATCCGGTTTTTTTGGCCATAATTTAAAATTTTTATACTGAACGTACTTCTGTAACCGTTCTCGTGAGCTAGCCCGCGTCGAGACCTGTCTCCTGACACCTCGCACGCCCGCCTGCCTCACATAGAACGTCAAAAAATTCGAATTTTCATCAAAATTCATACATAGGTGCCTGTACTGAAATCGACCTTAAGGAGCACAGTCAGAACAAAAATCGCGATATCTACAACACCAGGATAGCGTTTTTGTAGCGGTTTTCAACACTAAGCGTGCTAAATTAGCCCCCGCTACACCTCTGACAAATAAATTTTGACTTTCCTTAAGGGGTGGTTTTGTTTTGGGCACTTACCCTTATTTTTGGATTTTTAAATTTTTCAAAAATTAATAACAACTTTGTTTTACATTAGATTGCAATAGTTTTTTGTCAATCGGGTTTTCGCTACACGAACCCAGGT
>JARGEH010000094.1:0-27180 GCA_029852875.1 Mythimna loreyi
GTTTAAGGTTGAAAACCGCTACCAAAACGCTATCCTGGTGTTGTAGATATCGTAATTTTTGTTCTGACTGTGATCCTTAAGGTAGATTTCGGTACAGACACCTATGTATGAATTTTGATAAAATTCGAATTTTTTGACGTTCTATGTGAGGCAGGCGGGCGTGCGAGGTGTCGGGAGACAGGTCTCGACGCGGGCTAGCTCACGAGAACGGTTACAGAAGTACGTTCGATATAAAAATTTTGAATTATGGCCAAAAAACCGGATTTTTTGATGGAAAAATCGGATTTTCAGCGACCGAGAGGGGTTTCGGATCGCGCTCAGCGCCGGGAAACCTGGTTCGTGCAGTGAAAACCCGATTGACAAAAAACTATGGCAATCTAATAATAAATGAAGTTGTTATTAAATTTTGAAATATTAAAAAATCCAAAAATAAGGGTAAGTGCCCAAAACAAAACCACCCCTTAAGGAAAGTCAAAATTAATAAGTCAGAGGTGTAGCGGGGGCTAATTTAGCACGTTTAAGGTTGAAAACCGCTACCAAAACGCTATCCTGGTGTTGTAGATATCGTAATTTTTGTTCTGACTGTGATCCTTAAGGTAGATTTCGGGCCAGACACCTATGTATGAATTTTGATAAAATTCGAATTTTTTGACGTTCTATGTGAGGCAGGCGGGCGTGCGAGGTGTCGGGAGACAGGTCTCGACGCGGGCTAGCTCACGAGAACGGTTACAGAAGTACGTTCGATATAAAAATTTTGAATTATGGCCAAAAAACCGGATTTTTTGATGAAAAATCGGATTTTCAGCGACCGAGAGGGGTTTCGGATCGCGCTCAGCGCCGGGAAACCTGGTTCGTGCAGTGAAAACCCGATTGACAAAAAACTATGGCAATCTAATAATAAATGAAGTTGTTATTAAATTTTGAAATATTAAAAAATCCAAAAATAAGGGTAAGTGCCCAAAACAAAACCACCCCTTAAGGAAAGTCAAAATTAATAAGTCAGAGGTGTAGCGGGGGCTAATTTAGCACGTTTAAGGTTGAAAACCGCTACCAAAACGCTATCCTGGTGTTGTAGATATCGTAATTTTTGTTCTGACTGTGATCCTTAAGGTAGATTTCGGGCCAGACACCTATGTATGAATTTTGATAAAATTCGAATTTTTTGACGTTCTATGTGAGGCAGGCGGGCGTGCGAGGTGTCGGGAGACAGGTCTCGACGCGGGCTAGCTCACGAGAACGGTTACAGAAGTACGTTCGATATAAAAATTTTGAATTATGGCCAAAAAACCGGATTTTTTGATGAAAAATCGGATTTTCAGCGACCGAGAGGGGTTTCGGATCGCGCTCAGCGCCGGGAAACCTGGTTCGTGCAGTGAAAACCCGATTGACAAAAAACTATGGCAATCTAATAATAAATGAAGTTGTTATTAAATTTTGAAATATTAAAAAATCCAAAAATAAGGGTAAGTGCCCCAAAACAAAACCACCCCTTAAGGAAAGTCAAAATTAATAAGTCAGAGGTGTAGCGGGGGCTAATTTAGCACGTTTAAGGTTGAAAACCGCTACCAAAACGCTATCCTGGTGTTGTAGATATCGTAATTTTTGTTCTGACTGTGATCCTTAAGGTAGATTTCGGTACAGACACCTATGTATGAATTTTTGATAAAATTCGAATTTTTTGACGTTCTATGTGAGGCAGGCGGGCGTGCGAGGTGTCGGGAGACAGGTCTCGACGCGGGCTAGCTCACGAGAACGGTTACAGAAGTACGTTCGATATAAAAATTTTGAATTATGGCCAAAAAAACCGGATTTTTTGATGAAAAATCGGATTTTCAGCGACCGAGAGGGGTTTCGGATCGCGCTCAGCGCCGGGAAACCTGGTTCGTGCAGTGAAAACCCGATTGACAAAAAACTATGGCAATCTAATAATAAATGAAGTTGTTATTAAATTTTGAAATATTAAAAAATCCAAAAATAAGGGTAAGTGCCCAAAACAAAACCACCCCTTAAGGAAAGTCAAAATTAATAAGTCAGAGGTGTAGCGGGGGCTAATTTAGCACGTTTAAGGTTGAAAACCGCTACCAAAACGCTATCCTGGTGTTGTAGATATCGTAATTTTTGTTCTGACTGTGATCCTTAAGGTAGATTTCGGTACAGACACCTATGTATGAATTTTGATAAAATTCGAATTTTTTGACGTTCTATGTGAGGCAGGCGGGCGTGCGAGGTGTCGGGAGACAGGTCTCGACGCGGGCTAGCTCACGAGAACGGTTACAGAAGTACGTTCGATATAAAAATTTTGAATTATGGCCAAAAAACCGGATTTTTTGATGAAAAATCGGATTTTCAGCGACCGAGAGGGGTTTCGGGATCGCGCTCAGCGCCGGGAAACCTGGTTCGTGCAGTGAAAACCCGATTGACAAAAAACTATGGCAATCTAATAATAAATGAAGTTGTTATTAAATTTTGAAATATTAAAAAATCCAAAAATAAGGGTAAGTGCCCAAAACAAAACCACCCCTTAAGGAAAGTCAAAATTAATAAGTCAGAGGTGTAGCGGGGGCTAATTTAGCACGTTTAAGGTTGAAAACCGCTACCAAAACGCTATCCTGGTGTTGTAGATATCGTAATTTTTGTTCTGACTGTGATCCTTAAGGTAGATTTCGGTACAGACACCTATGTATGAATTTTGATAAAATTCGAATTTTTTGACGTTCTATGTGAGGCAGGCGGGCGTGCGAGGTGTCGGGAGACAGGTCTCGACGCGGGCTAGCTCACGAGAACGGTTACAGAAGTACGTTCGATATAAAAATTTTGAATTATGGCCAAAAAACCGGATTTTTTGATGAAAAATCGGATTTTCAGCGACCGAGAGGGGTTTCGGATCGCGCTCAGCGCCGGGAAACCTGGTTCGTGCAGTGAAAACCCGATTGACAAAAAACTATGGCAATCTAATAATAAATGAAGTTGTTATTAAATTTTGAAATATTAAAAAATCCAAAAATAAGGGTAAGTGCCCAAAACAAAACCACCCCTTAAGGAAAGTCAAAATTAATAAGTCAGAGGTGTAGCGGGGGCTAATTTAGCACGTTTAAGGTTGAAAACCGCTACCAAAACGCTATCCTGGTGTTGTAGATATCGTAATTTTTGTTCTGACTGTGATCCTTAAGGTAGATTTCGGGCCAGACACCTATGTATGAATTTTGATAAAATTCGAATTTTTTGACGTTCTATGTGAGGCAGGCGGGCGTGCGAGGTGTCGGGAGACAGGTCTCGACGCGGGCTAGCTCACGAGAACGGTTACAGAAGTACGTTCGATATAAAAATTTTGAATTATGGCCAAAAAACCGGATTTTTTGATGAAAAATCGGATTTTCAGCGACCGAGAGGGGTTTCGGATCGCGCTCAGCGCCGGGAAACCTGGTTCGTGCAGTGAAAACCCGATTGACAAAAAACTATGGCAATCTAATAATAAATGAAGTTGTTATTAAATTTTGAAATATTAAAAAATCCAAAAATAAGGGTAAGTGCCCAAAACAAAACCACCCCTTAAGGAAAGTCAAAATTAATAAGTCAGAGGTGTAGCGGGGGCTAATTTAGCACGTTTAAGGTTGAAAACCGCTACCAAAACGCTATCCTGGTGTTGTAGATATCGTAATTTTTGTTCTGACTGTGATCCTTAAGGTAGATTTCGGTACAGACACCTATGTATGAATTTTGATAAAATTCGAATTTTTTGACGTTCTATGTGAGGCAGGCGGGCGTGCGAGGTGTCGGGAGACAGGTCTCGACGCGGGCTAGCTCACGAGAACGGTTACAGAAGTACGTTCGATATAAAAATTTTGAATTATGGCCAAAAAAACCGGATTTTTTGATGAAAAATCGGATTTTCAGCGACCGAGAGGGGTTTCGGATCGCGCTCAGCGCCGGGAAACCTGGTTCGTGCAGTGAAAACCCGATTGACAAAAAACTATGGCAATCTAATAATAAATGAAGTTGTTATTAAATTTTGAAATATTAAAAAATCCAAAAATAAGGGTAAGTGCCCAAAACAAAACCACCCCTTAAGGAAAGTCAAAATTAATAAGTCAGAGGTGTAGCGGGGGCTAATTTAGCACGTTTAAGGTTGAAAACCGCTACCAAAACGCTATCCTGGTGTTGTAGATATCGTAATTTTTGTTCTGACTGTGATCCTTAAGGTAGATTTCGGGCCAGACACCTATGTATGAATTTTGATAAAATTCGAATTTTTTGACGTTCTATGTGAGGCAGGCGGGCGTGCGAGGTGTCGGGAGACAGGTCTCGACGCGGGCTAGCTCACGAGAACGGTTACAGAAGTACGTTCGATATAAAAATTTTGAATTATGGCCAAAAAACCGGATTTTTTGATGAAAAATCGGATTTTCAGCGACCGAGAGGGGTTTCGGATCGCGCTCAGCGCCGGGAAACCTGGTTCGTGCAGTGAAAACCCGATTGACAAAAAACTATGGCAATCTAATAATAAATGAAGTTGTTATTAAATTTTGAAATATTAAAAAATCCAAAAATAAGGGTAAGTGCCCAAAACAAAACCACCCCTTAAGGAAAGTCAAAATTAATAAGTCAGAGGTGTAGCGGGGGCTAATTTAGCACGTTTAAGGTTGAAAACCGCTACCAAAACGCTATCCTGGTGTTGTAGATATCGTAATTTTTGTTCTGACTGTGATCCTTAAGGTAGATTTCGGGCCAGACACCTATGTATGAATTTTGATAAAATTCGAATTTTTTGACGTTCTATGTGAGGCAGGCGGGCGTGCGAGGTGTCGGGAGACAGGTCTCGACGCGGGCTAGCTCACGAGAACGGTTACAGAAGTACGTTCGATATAAAAATTTTGAATTATGGCCAAAAAACCGGATTTTTTGATGAAAAATCGGATTTTCAGCGACCGAGAGGGGTTTCGGATCGCGCTCAGCGCCGGGAAACCTGGTTCGTGCAGTGAAAACCCGATTGACAAAAAACTATGGCAATCTAATAATAAATGAAGTTGTTATTAAATTTTGAAATATTAAAAAATCCAAAAATAAGGGTAAGTGCCCAAAACAAAACCACCCCTTAAGGAAAGTCAAAATTAATAAGTCAGAGGTGTAGCGGGGGCTAATTTAGCACGTTTAAGGTTGAAAACCGCTACCAAAACGCTATCCTGGTGTTGTAGATATCGTAATTTTTGTTCTGACTGTGATCCTTAAGGTAGATTTCGGGCCAGACACCTATGTATGAATTTTGATAAAATTCGAATTTTTTGACGTTCTATGTGAGGCAGGCGGGCGTGCGAGGTGTCGGGAGACAGGTCTCGACGCGGGCTAGCTCACGAGAACGGTTACAGAAGTACGTTCGATATAAAAATTTTGAATTATGGCCAAAAAACCGGATTTTTTGATGAAAAATCGGATTTTCAGCGACCGAGAGGGGTTTCGGATCGCGCTCAGCGCCGGGAAACCTGGTTCGTGCAGTGAAAACCCGATTGACAAAAAACTATGGCAATCTAATAATAAATGAAGTTGTTATTAAATTTTGAAATATTAAAAAATCCAAAAATAAGGGTAAGTGCCCAAAACAAAACCACCCCTTAAGGAAAGTCAAAATTAATAAGTCAGAGGTGTAGCGGGGGCTAATTTAGCACGTTTAAGGTTGAAAACCGCTACCAAAACGCTATCCTGGTGTTGTAGATATCGTAATTTTTGTTCTGACTGTGATCCTTAAGGTAGATTTCGGTACAGACACCTATGTATGAATTTTGATAAAATTCGAATTTTTTGACGTTCTATGTGAGGCAGGCGGGCGTGCGAGGTGTCGGGAGACAGGTCTCGACGCGGGCTAGCTCACGAGAACGGTTACAGAAGTACGTTCGATATAAAAATTTTGAATTATGGCCAAAAAAACCGGATTTTTTGATGAAAAATCGGATTTTCAGCGACCGAGAGGGGTTTCGGATCGCGCTCAGCGCCGGGAAACCTGGTTCGTGCAGTGAAAACCCGATTGACAAAAAACTATGGCAATCTAATAATAAATGAAGTTGTTATTAAATTTTGAAATATTAAAAAATCCAAAAATAAGGGTAAGTGCCCAAAACAAAACCACCCCTTAAGGAAAGTCAAAATTAATAAGTCAGAGGTGTAGCGGGGGCTAATTTAGCACGTTTAAGGTTGAAAACCGCTACCAAAACGCTATCCTGGTGTTGTAGATATCGTAATTTTTGTTCTGACTGTGATCCTTAAGGTAGATTTCGGTACAGACACCTATGTATGAATTTTGATAAAATTCGAATTTTTTGACGTTCTATGTGAGGCAGGCGGGCGTGCGAGGTGTCGGGAGACAGGTCTCGACGCGGGCTAGCTCACGAGAACGGTTACAGAAGTACGTTCGATATAAAAATTTTGAATTATGGCCAAAAAACCGGATTTTTTGATGAAAAATCGGATTTTCAGCGACCGAGAGGGGTTTCGGATCGCGCTCAGCGCCGGGAAACCTGGTTCGTGCAGTGAAAACCCGATTGACAAAAAACTATGGCAATCTAATAATAAATGAAGTTGTTATTAAATTTTGAAATATTAAAAAATCCAAAAATAAGGGTAAGTGCCCAAAACAAAACCACCCCTTAAGGAAAGTCAAAATTAATAAGTCAGAGGTGTAGCGGGGGCTAATTTAGCACGTTTAAGGTTGAAAACCGCTACCAAAACGCTATCCTGGTGTTGTAGATATCGTAATTTTTGTTCTGACTGTGATCCTTAAGGTAGATTTCGGTACAGACACCTATGTATGAATTTTGATAAAATTCGAATTTTTTGACGTTCTATGTGAGGCAGGCGGGCGTGCGAGGTGTCGGGAGACAGGTCTCGACGCGGGCTAGCTCACGAGAACGGTTACAGAAGTACGTTCGATATAAAAATTTTGAATTATGGCCAAAAAACCGGATTTTTTGATGAAAAATCGGATTTTCAGCGACCGAGAGGGGTTTCGGATCGCGCTCAGCGCCGGGAAACCTGGTTCGTGCAGTGAAAACCCGATTGACAAAAAACTATGGCAATCTAATAATAAATGAAGTTGTTATTAAATTTTGAAATATTAAAAAATCCAAAAATAAGGGTAAGTGCCCAAAACAAAACCACCCCTTAAGGAAAGTCAAAATTAATAAGTCAGAGGTGTAGCGGGGGCTAATTTAGCACGTTTAAGGTTGAAAACCGCTACCAAAACGCTATCCTGGTGTTGTAGATATCGTAATTTTTGTTCTGACTGTGATCCTTAAGGTAGATTTCGGTACAGACACCTATGTATGAATTTTGATAAAATTCGAATTTTTTGACGTTCTATGTGAGGCAGGCGGGCGTGCGAGGTGTCGGGAGACAGGTCTCGACGCGGGCTAGCTCACGAGAACGGTTACAGAAGTACGTTCGATATAAAAATTTTGAATTATGGCCAAAAAACCGGATTTTTTGATGAAAAATCGGATTTTCAGCGACCGAGAGGGGTTTCGGATCGCGCTCAGCGCCGGGAAACCTGGTTCGTGCAGTGAAAACCCGATTGACAAAAAACTATGGCAATCTAATAATAAATGAAGTTGTTATTAAATTTTGAAATATTAAAAAATCCAAAAATAAGGGTAAGTGCCCAAAACAAAACCACCCCTTAAGGAAAGTCAAAATTAATAAGTCAGAGGTGTAGCGGGGGCTAATTTAGCACGTTTAAGGTTGAAAACCGCTACCAAAACGCTATCCTGGTGTTGTAGATATCGTAATTTTTGTTCTGACTGTGATCCTTAAGGTAGATTTCGGGCCAGACACCTATGTATGAATTTTGATAAAATTCGAATTTTTTGACGTTCTATGTGAGGCAGGCGGGCGTGCGAGGTGTCGGGAGACAGGTCTCGACGCGGGCTAGCTCACGAGAACGGTTACAGAAGTACGTTCGATATAAAAATTTTGAATTATGGCCAAAAAACCGGATTTTTTGATGAAAAATCGGATTTTCAGCGACCGAGAGGGGTTTCGGATCGCGCTCAGCGCCGGGAAACCTGGTTCGTGCAGTGAAAACCCGATTGACAAAAAACTATGGCAATCTAATAATAAATGAAGTTGTTATTAAATTTTGAAATATTAAAAAATCCAAAAATAAGGGTAAGTGCCCAAAACAAAACCACCCCTTAAGGAAAGTCAAAATTAATAAGTCAGAGGTGTAGCGGGGGCTAATTTAGCACGTTTAAGGTTGAAAACCGCTACCAAAACGCTATCCTGGTGTTGTAGATATCGTAATTTTTGTTCTGACTGTGATCCTTAAGGTAGATTTCGGTACAGACACCTATGTATGAATTTTGATAAAATTCGAATTTTTTGACGTTCTATGTGAGGCAGGCGGGCGTGCGAGGTGTCGGGAGACAGGTCTCGACGCGGGCTAGCTCACGAGAACGGTTACAGAAGTACGTTCGATATAAAAATTTTGAATTATGGCCAAAAAACCGGATTTTTTGATGAAAAATCGGATTTTCAGCGACCGAGAGGGGTTTCGGATCGCGCTCAGCGCCGGGAAACCTGGTTCGTGCAGTGAAAACCCGATTGACAAAAAACTATGGCAATCTAATAATAAATGAAGTTGTTATTAAATTTTGAAATATTAAAAAATCCAAAAATAAGGGTAAGTGCCCAAAACAAAACCACCCCTTAAGGAAAGTCAAAATTAATAAGTCAGAGGTGTAGCGGGGGCTAATTTAGCACGTTTAAGGTTGAAAACCGCTACCAAAACGCTATCCTGGTGTTGTAGATATCGTAATTTTTGTTCTGACTGTGATCCTTAAGGTAGATTTCGGGCCAGACACCTATGTATGAATTTTGATAAAATTCGAATTTTTTGACGTTCTATGTGAGGCAGGCGGGCGTGCGAGGTGTCGGGAGACAGGTCTCGACGCGGGCTAGCTCACGAGAACGGTTACAGAAGTACGTTCGATATAAAAATTTTGAATTATGGCCAAAAAACCGGATTTTTTGATGAAAAATCGGATTTTCAGCGACCGAGAGGGGTTTCGGATCGCGCTCAGCGCCGGGAAACCTGGTTCGTGCAGTGAAAACCCGATTGACAAAAAACTATGGCAATCTAATAATAAATGAAGTTGTTATTAAATTTTGAAATATTAAAAAATCCAAAAATAAGGGTAAGTGCCCAAAACAAAACCACCCCTTAAGGAAAGTCAAAATTAATAAGTCAGAGGTGTAGCGGGGGCTAATTTAGCACGTTTAAGGTTGAAAACCGCTACCAAAACGCTATCCTGGTGTTGTAGATATCGTAATTTTTGTTCTGACTGTGATCCTTAAGGTAGATTTCGGGCCAGACACCTATGTATGAATTTTGATAAAATTCGAATTTTTTGACGTTCTATGTGAGGCAGGCGGGCGTGCGAGGTGTCGGGAGACAGGTCTCGACGCGGGCTAGCTCACGAGAACGGTTACAGAAGTACGTTCGATATAAAAATTTTGAATTATGGCCAAAAAACCGGATTTTTTGATGAAAAATCGGATTTTCAGCGACCGAGAGGGGTTTCGGATCGCGCTCAGCGCCGGGAAACCTGGTTCGTGCAGTGAAAACCCGATTGACAAAAAACTATGGCAATCTAATAATAAATGAAGTTGTTATTAAATTTTGAAATATTAAAAAATCCAAAAATAAGGGTAAGTGCCCAAAACAAAACCACCCCTTAAGGAAAGTCAAAATTAATAAGTCAGAGGTGTAGCGGGGGCTAATTTAGCACGTTTAAGGTTGAAAACCGCTACCAAAACGCTATCCTGGTGTTGTAGATATCGTAATTTTTGTTCTGACTGTGATCCTTAAGGTAGATTTCGGTACAGACACCTATGTATGAATTTTGATAAAATTCGAATTTTTTGACGTTCTATGTGAGGCAGGCGGGCGTGCGAGGTGTCGGGAGACAGGTCTCGACGCGGGCTAGCTCACGAGAACGGTTACAGAAGTACGTTCGATATAAAAATTTTGAATTATGGCCAAAAAACCGGATTTTTTGATGAAAAATCGGATTTTCAGCGACCGAGAGGGGTTTCGGATCGCGCTCAGCGCCGGGAAACCTGGTTCGTGCAGTGAAAACCCGATTGACAAAAAACTATGGCAATCTAATAATAAATGAAGTTGTTATTAAATTTTGAAATATTAAAAAATCCAAAAAATAAGGGTAAGTGCCCAAAACAAAACCACCCCTTAAGGAAAGTCAAAATTAATAAGTCAGAGGTGTAGCGGGGGCTAATTTAGCACGTTTAAGGTTGAAAACCGCTACCAAAACGCTATCCTGGTGTTGTAGATATCGTAATTTTTGTTCTGACTGTGATCCTTAAGGTAGATTTCGGGCCAGACACCTATGTATGAATTTTGATAAAATTCGAATTTTTTGACGTTCTATGTGAGGCAGGCGGGCGTGCGAGGTGTCGGGAGACAGGTCTCGACGCGGGCTAGCTCACGAGAACGGTTACAGAAGTACGTTCGATATAAAAATTTTGAATTATGGCCAAAAAACCGGATTTTTTGATGAAAAATCGGATTTTCAGCGACCGAGAGGGGTTTCGGATCGCGCTCAGCGCCGGGAAACCTGGTTCGTGCAGTGAAAACCCGATTGACAAAAAACTATGGCAATCTAATAATAAATGAAGTTGTTATTAAATTTTGAAATATTAAAAAATCCAAAAATAAGGGTAAGTGCCCAAAACAAAACCACCCCTTAAGGAAAGTCAAAATTAATAAGTCAGAGGTGTAGCGGGGGCTAATTTAGCACGTTTAAGGTTGAAAACCGCTACCAAAACGCTATCCTGGTGTTGTAGATATCGTAATTTTTGTTCTGACTGTGATCCTTAAGGTAGATTTCGGGCCAGACACCTATGTATGAATTTTGATAAAATTCGAATTTTTTGACGTTCTATGTGAGGCAGGCGGGCGTGCGAGGTGTCGGGAGACAGGTCTCGACGCGGGCTAGCTCACGAGAACGGTTACAGAAGTACGTTCGATATAAAAATTTTGAATTATGGCCAAAAAACCGGATTTTTTGATGAAAAATCGGATTTTCAGCGACCGAGAGGGGTTTCGGATCGCGCTCAGCGCCGGGAAACCTGGTTCGTGCAGTGAAAACCCGATTGACAAAAAACTATGGCAATCTAATAATAAATGAAGTTGTTATTAAATTTTGAAATATTAAAAAATCCAAAAATAAGGGTAAGTGCCCAAAACAAAACCACCCCTTAAGGAAAGTCAAAATTAATAAGTCAGAGGTGTAGCGGGGGCTAATTTAGCACGTTTAAGGTTGAAAACCGCTACCAAAACGCTATCCTGGTGTTGTAGATATCGTAATTTTTGTTCTGACTGTGATCCTTAAGGTAGATTTCGGTACAGACACCTATGTATGAATTTTGATAAAATTCGAATTTTTTGACGTTCTATGTGAGGCAGGCGGGCGTGCGAGGTGTCGGGAGACAGGTCTCGACGCGGGCTAGCTCACGAGAACGGTTACAGAAGTACGTTCGATATAAAAATTTTGAATTATGGCCAAAAAACCGGATTTTTTGATGAAAAATCGGATTTTCAGCGACCGAGAGGGGTTTCGGATCGCGCTCAGCGCCGGGAAACCTGGTTCGTGCAGTGAAAACCCGATTGACAAAAAACTATGGCAATCTAATAATAAATGAAGTTGTTATTAAATTTTGAAATATTAAAAAATCCAAAAATAAGGGTAAGTGCCCAAAACAAAACCACCCCTTAAGGAAAGTCAAAATTAATAAGTCAGAGGTGTAGCGGGGGCTAATTTAGCACGTTTAAGGTTGAAAACCGCTACCAAAACGCTATCCTGGTGTTGTAGATATCGTAATTTTTGTTCTGACTGTGATCCTTAAGGTAGATTTCGGGCCAGACACCTATGTATGAATTTTGATAAAATTCGAATTTTTTGACGTTCTATGTGAGGCAGGCGGGCGTGCGAGGTGTCGGGAGACAGGTCTCGACGCGGGCTAGCTCACGAGAACGGTTACAGAAGTACGTTCGATATAAAAATTTTGAATTATGGCCAAAAAACCGGATTTTTTGATGAAAAATCGGATTTTCAGCGACCGAGAGGGGTTTCGGATCGCGCTCAGCGCCGGGAAACCTGGTTCGTGCAGTGAAAACCCGATTGACAAAAAACTATGGCAATCTAATAATAAATGAAGTTGTTATTAAATTTTGAAATATTAAAAAATCCAAAAATAAGGGTAAGTGCCCAAAACAAAACCACCCCTTAAGGAAAGTCAAAATTAATAAGTCAGAGGTGTAGCGGGGGCTAATTTAGCACGTTTAAGGTTGAAAACCGCTACCAAAACGCTATCCTGGTGTTGTAGATATCGTAATTTTTGTTCTGACTGTGATCCTTAAGGTAGATTTCGGGCCAGACACCTATGTATGAATTTTGATAAAATTCGAATTTTTTGACGTTCTATGTGAGGCAGGCGGGCGTGCGAGGTGTCGGGAGACAGGTCTCGACGCGGGCTAGCTCACGAGAACGGTTACAGAAGTACGTTCGATATAAAAATTTTGAATTATGGCCAAAAAAACCGGATTTTTTGATGAAAAATCGGATTTTCAGCGACCGAGAGGGGTTTCGGATCGCGCTCAGCGCCGGGAAACCTGGTTCGTGCAGTGAAAACCCGATTGACAAAAAACTATGGCAATCTAATAATAAATGAAGTTGTTATTAAATTTTGAAATATTAAAAAATCCAAAAATAAGGGTAAGTGCCCAAAACAAAACCACCCCTTAAGGAAAGTCAAAATTAATAAGTCAGAGGTGTAGCGGGGGCTAATTTAGCACGTTTAAGGTTGAAAACCGCTACCAAAACGCTATCCTGGTGTTGTAGATATCGTAATTTTTGTTCTGACTGTGATCCTTAAGGTAGATTTCGGTACAGACACCTATGTATGAATTTTGATAAAATTCGAATTTTTTGACGTTCTATGTGAGGCAGGCGGGCGTGCGAGGTGTCGGGAGACAGGTCTCGACGCGGGCTAGCTCACGAGAACGGTTACAGAAGTACGTTCGATATAAAAATTTTGAATTATGGCCAAAAAACCGGATTTTTTGATGAAAAATCGGATTTTCAGCGACCGAGAGGGGTTTCGGATCGCGCTCAGCGCCGGGAAACCTGGTTCGTGCAGTGAAAACCCGATTGACAAAAAACTATGGCAATCTAATAATAAATGAAGTTGTTATTAAATTTTGAAATATTAAAAAATCCAAAAATAAGGGTAAGTGCCCAAAACAAAACCACCCCTTAAGGAAAGTCAAAATTAATAAGTCAGAGGTGTAGCGGGGGCTAATTTAGCACGTTTAAGGTTGAAAACCGCTACCAAAACGCTATCCTGGTGTTGTAGATATCGTAATTTTTGTTCTGACTGTGATCCTTAAGGTAGATTTCGGTACAGACACCTATGTATGAATTTTGATAAAATTCGAATTTTTTGACGTTCTATGTGAGGCAGGCGGGCGTGCGAGGTGTCGGGAGACAGGTCTCGACGCGGGCTAGCTCACGAGAACGGTTACAGAAGTACGTTCGATATAAAAATTTTGAATTATGGCCAAAAAACCGGATTTTTTGATGAAAAATCGGATTTTCAGCGACCGAGAGGGGTTTCGGATCGCGCTCAGCGCCGGGAAACCTGGTTCGTGCAGTGAAAACCCGATTGACAAAAAACTATGGCAATCTAATAATAAATGAAGTTGTTATTAAATTTTGAAATATTAAAAAATCCAAAAATAAGGGTAAGTGCCCAAAACAAAACCACCCCTTAAGGAAAGTCAAAATTAATAAGTCAGAGGTGTAGCGGGGGCTAATTTAGCACGTTTAAGGTTGAAAACCGCTACCAAAACGCTATCCTGGTGTTGTAGATATCGTAATTTTTGTTCTGACTGTGATCCTTAAGGTAGATTTCGGTACAGACACCTATGTATGAATTTTGATAAAATTCGAATTTTTTGACGTTCTATGTGAGGCAGGCGGGCGTGCGAGGTGTCGGGAGACAGGTCTCGACGCGGGCTAGCTCACGAGAACGGTTACAGAAGTACGTTCGATATAAAAATTTTGAATTATGGCCAAAAAACCGGATTTTTTGATGAAAAATCGGATTTTCAGCGACCGAGAGGGGTTTCGGATCGCGCTCAGCGCCGGGAAACCTGGTTCGTGCAGTGAAAACCCGATTGACAAAAAACTATGGCAATCTAATAATAAATGAAGTTGTTATTAAATTTTGAAATATTAAAAAATCCAAAAATAAGGGTAAGTGCCCAAAACAAAACCACCCCTTAAGGAAAGTCAAAATTAATAAGTCAGAGGTGTAGCGGGGGCTAATTTAGCACGTTTAAGGTTGAAAACCGCTACCAAAACGCTATCCTGGTGTTGTAGATATCGTAATTTTTGTTCTGACTGTGATCCTTAAGGTAGATTTCGGGCCAGACACCTATGTATGAATTTTGATAAAATTCGAATTTTTTGACGTTCTATGTGAGGCAGGCGGGCGTGCGAGGTGTCGGGAGACAGGTCTCGACGCGGGCTAGCTCACGAGAACGGTTACAGAAGTACGTTCGATATAAAAATTTTGAATTATGGCCAAAAAACCGGATTTTTTGATGAAAAATCGGATTTTCAGCGACCGAGAGGGGTTTCGGATCGCGCTCAGCGCCGGGAAACCTGGTTCGTGCAGTGAAAACCCGATTGACAAAAAACTATGGCAATCTAATAATAAATGAAGTTGTTATTAAATTTTGAAATATTAAAAAATCCAAAAATAAGGGTAAGTGCCCAAAACAAAACCACCCCTTAAGGAAAGTCAAAATTAATAAGTCAGAGGTGTAGCGGGGGCTAATTTAGCACGTTTAAGGTTGAAAACCGCTACCAAAACGCTATCCTGGTGTTGTAGATATCGTAATTTTTGTTCTGACTGTGATCCTTAAGGTAGATTTCGGTACAGACACCTATGTATGAATTTTGATAAAATTCGAATTTTTTGACGTTCTATGTGAGGCAGGCGGGCGTGCGAGGTGTCGGGAGACAGGTCTCGACGCGGGCTAGCTCACGAGAACGGTTACAGAAGTACGTTCGATATAAAAATTTTGAATTATGGCCAAAAAACCGGATTTTTTGATGAAAAATCGGATTTTCAGCGACCGAGAGGGGTTTCGGATCGCGCTCAGCGCCGGGAAACCTGGTTCGTGCAGTGAAAACCCGATTGACAAAAAACTATGGCAATCTAATAATAAATGAAGTTGTTATTAAATTTTGAAATATTAAAAAATCCAAAAATAAGGGTAAGTGCCCAAAACAAAACCACCCCTTAAGGAAAGTCAAAATTAATAAGTCAGAGGTGTAGCGGGGGCTAATTTAGCACGTTTAAGGTTGAAAACCGCTACCAAAACGCTATCCTGGTGTTGTAGATATCGTAATTTTTGTTCTGACTGTGATCCTTAAGGTAGATTTCGGGCCAGACACCTATGTATGAATTTTGATAAAATTCGAATTTTTTGACGTTCTATGTGAGGCAGGCGGGCGTGCGAGGTGTCGGGAGACAGGTCTCGACGCGGGCTAGCTCACGAGAACGGTTACAGAAGTACGTTCGATATAAAAATTTTGAATTATGGCCAAAAAACCGGATTTTTTGATGAAAAATCGGATTTTCAGCGACCGAGAGGGGTTTCGGATCGCGCTCAGCGCCGGGAAACCTGGTTCGTGCAGTGAAAACCCGATTGACAAAAAACTATGGCAATCTAATAATAAATGAAGTTGTTATTAAATTTTGAAATATTAAAAAATCCAAAAATAAGGGTAAGTGCCCAAAACAAAACCACCCCTTAAGGAAAGTCAAAATTAATAAGTCAGAGGTGTAGCGGGGGCTAATTTAGCACGTTTAAGGTTGAAAACCGCTACCAAAACGCTATCCTGGTGTTGTAGATATCGTAATTTTTGTTCTGACTGTGATCCTTAAGGTAGATTTCGGGCCAGACACCTATGTATGAATTTTGATAAAATTCGAATTTTTTGACGTTCTATGTGAGGCAGGCGGGCGTGCGAGGTGTCGGGAGACAGGTCTCGACGCGGGCTAGCTCACGAGAACGGTTACAGAAGTACGTTCGATATAAAAATTTTGAATTATGGCCAAAAAACCGGATTTTTTGATGAAAAATCGGATTTTCAGCGACCGAGAGGGGTTTCGGATCGCGCTCAGCGCCGGGAAACCTGGTTCGTGCAGTGAAAACCCGATTGACAAAAAACTATGGCAATCTAATAATAAATGAAGTTGTTATTAAATTTTGAAATATTAAAAAATCCAAAAATAAGGGTAAGTGCCCAAAACAAAACCACCCCTTAAGGAAAGTCAAAATTAATAAGTCAGAGGTGTAGCGGGGGCTAATTTAGCACGTTTAAGGTTGAAAACCGCTACCAAAACGCTATCCTGGTGTTGTAGATATCGTAATTTTTGTTCTGACTGTGATCCTTAAGGTAGATTTCGGTACAGACACCTATGTATGAATTTTGATAAAATTCGAATTTTTTGACGTTCTATGTGAGGCAGGCGGGCGTGCGAGGTGTCGGGAGACAGGTCTCGACGCGGGCTAGCTCACGAGAACGGTTACAGAAGTACGTTCGATATAAAAATTTTGAATTATGGCCAAAAAACCGGATTTTTTGATGAAAAATCGGATTTTCAGCGACCGAGAGGGGTTTCGGATCGCGCTCAGCGCCGGGAAACCTGGTTCGTGCAGTGAAAACCCGATTGACAAAAAACTATGGCAATCTAATAATAAATGAAGTTGTTATTAAATTTTGAAATATTAAAAAATCCAAAAATAAGGGTAAGTGCCCAAAACAAAACCACCCCTTAAGGAAAGTCAAAATTAATAAGTCAGAGGTGTAGCGGGGGCTAATTTAGCACGTTTAAGGTTGAAAACCGCTACCAAAACGCTATCCTGGTGTTGTAGATATCGTAATTTTTGTTCTGACTGTGATCCTTAAGGTAGATTTCGGGCCAGACACCTATGTATGAATTTTGATAAAATTCGAATGTTTTGACGTTCTATGTGAGGCAGGCGGGCGTGCGAGGTGTCGGGAGACAGGTCTCGACGCGGGCTAGCTCACGAGAACGGTTACAGAAGTACGTTCGATATAAAAATTTTGAATTATGGCCAAAAAACCGGATTTTTTGATGAAAAATCGGATTTTCAGCGACCGAGAGGGGTTTCGGATCGCGCTCAGCGCCGGGAAACCTGGTTCGTGCAGTGAAAACCCGATTGACAAAAAACTATGGCAATCTAATAATAAATGAAGTTGTTATTAAATTTTGAAATATTAAAAAATCCAAAAATAAGGGTAAGTGCCCAAAACAAAACCACCCCTTAAGGAAAGTCAAAATTAATAAGTCAGAGGTGTAGCGGGGGCTAATTTAGCACGTTTAAGGTTGAAAACCGCTACCAAAACGCTATCCTGGTGTTGTAGATATCGTAATTTTTGTTCTGACTGTGATCCTTAAGGTAGATTTCGGGCCAGACACCTATGTATGAATTTTGATAAAATTCGAATTTTTTGACGTTCTATGTGAGGCAGGCGGGCGTGCGAGGTGTCGGGAGACAGGTCTCGACGCGGGCTAGCTCACGAGAACGGTTACAGAAGTACGTTCGATATAAAAATTTTGAATTATGGCCAAAAAACCGGATTTTTTGATGAAAAATCGGATTTTCAGCGACCGAGAGGGGTTTCGGATCGCGCTCAGCGCCGGGAAACCTGGTTCGTGCAGTGAAAACCCGATTGACAAAAAACTATGGCAATCTAATAATAAATGAAGTTGTTATTAAATTTTGAAATATTAAAAAATCCAAAATAAGGGTAAGTGCCCAAAACAAAACCACCCCTTAAGGAAAGTCAAAATTAATAAGTCAGAGGTGTAGCGGGGGCTAATTTAGCACGTTTAAGGTTGAAAACCGCTACCAAAACGCTATCCTGGTGTTGTAGATATCGTAATTTTTGTTCTGACTGTGATCCTTAAGGTAGATTTCGGTACAGACACCTATGTATGAATTTTGATAAAATTCGAATTTTTTGACGTTCTATGTGAGGCAGGCGGGCGTGCGAGGTGTCGGGAGACAGGTCTCGACGCGGGCTAGCTCACGAGAACGGTTACAGAAGTACGTTCGATATAAAAATTTTGAATTATGGCCAAAAAACCGGATTTTTTGATGAAAAATCGGATTTTCAGCGACCGAGAGGGGTTTCGGATCGCGCTCAGCGCCGGGAAACCTGGTTCGTGCAGTGAAAACCCGATTGACAAAAAACTATGGCAATCTAATAATAAATGAAGTTGTTATTAAATTTTGAAATATTAAAAAATCCAAAAATAAGGGTAAGTGCCCAAAACAAAACCACCCCTTAAGGAAAGTCAAAATTAATAAGTCAGAGGTGTAGCGGGGGCTAATTTAGCACGTTTAAGGTTGAAAACCGCTACCAAAACGCTATCCTGGTGTTGTAGATATCGTAATTTTTGTTCTGACTGTGATCCTTAAGGTAGATTTCGGGCCAGACACCTATGTATGAATTTTGATAAAATTCGAATTTTTTGACGTTCTATGTGAGGCAGGCGGGCGTGCGAGGTGTCGGGAGACAGGTCTCGACGCGGGCTAGCTCACGAGAACGGTTACAGAAGTACGTTCGATATAAAAATTTTGAATTATGGCCAAAAAACCGGATTTTTTGATGAAAAATCGGATTTTCAGCGACCGAGAGGGGTTTCGGATCGCGCTCAGCGCCGGGAAACCTGGTTCGTGCAGTGAAAACCCGATTGACAAAAAACTATGGCAATCTAATAATAAATGAAGTTGTTATTAAATTTTGAAATATTAAAAAATCCAAAAATAAGGGTAAGTGCCCAAAACAAAACCACCCCTTAAGGAAAGTCAAAATTAATAAGTCAGAGGTGTAGCGGGGGCTAATTTAGCACGTTTAAGGTTGAAAACCGCTACCAAAACGCTATCCTGGTGTTGTAGATATCGTAATTTTTGTTCTGACTGTGATCCTTAAGGTAGATTTCGGGCCAGACACCTATGTATGAATTTTGATAAAATTCGAATTTTTTGACGTTCTATGTGAGGCAGGCGGGCGTGCGAGGTGTCGGGAGACAGGTCTCGACGCGGGCTAGCTCACGAGAACGGTTACAGAAGTACGTTCGATATAAAAATTTTGAATTATGGCCAAAAAACCGGATTTTTTTGATGAAAAATCGGATTTTCAGCGACCGAGAGGGGTTTCGGATCGCGCTCAGCGCCGGGAAACCTGGTTCGTGCAGTGAAAACCCGATTGACAAAAAACTATGGCAATCTAATAATAAATGAAGTTGTTATTAAATTTTGAAATATTAAAAAATCCAAAAATAAGGGTAAGTGCCCAAAACAAAACCACCCCTTAAGGAAAGTCAAAATTAATAAGTCAGAGGTGTAGCGGGGGCTAATTTAGCACGTTTAAGGTTGAAAACCGCTACCAAAACGCTATCCTGGTGTTGTAGATATCGTAATTTTTGTTCTGACTGTGATCCTTAAGGTAGATTTCGGTACAGACACCTATGTATGAATTTTGATAAAATTCGAATTTTTTGACGTTCTATGTGAGGCAGGCGGGCGTGCGAGGTGTCGGGAGACAGGTCTCGACGCGGGCTAGCTCACGAGAACGGTTACAGAAGTACGTTCGATATAAAAATTTTGAATTATGGCCAAAAAACCGGATTTTTTGATGAAAAATCGGATTTTCAGCGACCGAGAGGGGTTTCGGATCGCGCTCAGCGCCGGGAAACCTGGTTCGTGCAGTGAAAACCCGATTGACAAAAAAACTATGGCAATCTAATAATAAATGAAGTTGTTATTAAATTTTGAAATATTAAAAAATCCAAAAATAAGGGTAAGTGCCCAAAACAAAACCACCCCTTAAGGAAAGTCAAAATTAATAAGTCAGAGGTGTAGCGGGGGCTAATTTAGCACGTTTAAGGTTGAAAACCGCTACCAAAACGCTATCCTGGTGTTGTAGATATCGTAATTTTTGTTCTGACTGTGATCCTTAAGGTAGATTTCGGTACAGACACCTATGTATGAATTTGATAAAATTCGAATTTTTTGACGTTCTATGTGAGGCAGGCGGGCGTGCGAGGTGTCGGGAGACAGGTCTCGACGCGGGCTAGCTCACGAGAACGGTTACAGAAGTACGTTCGATATAAAAATTTTGAATTATGGCCAAAAAACCGGATTTTTTGATGAAAAATCGGATTTTCAGCGACCGAGAGGGGTTCGGATCGCGCTCAGCGCCGGGAAACCTGGTTCGTGCAGTGAAAACCCGATTGACAAAAAACTATGGCAATCTAATAATAAATGAAGTTGTTATTAAATTTTGAAATATTAAAAAAATCCAAAAATAAGGGTAAGTGCCCAAAACAAAACCACCCCTTAAGGAAAGTCAAAATTAATAAGTCAGAGGTGTAGCGGGGGCTAATTTAGCACGTTTAAGGTTGAAAACCGCTACCAAAACGCTATCCTGGTGTTGTAGATATCGTAATTTTTGTTCTGACTGTGATCCTTAAGGTAGATTTCGGGCCAGACACCTATGTATGAATTTTGATAAAATTCGAATTTTTTGACGTTCTATGTGAGGCAGGCGGGCGTGCGAGGTGTCGGGAGACAGGTCTCGACGCGGGCTAGCTCACGAGAACGGTTACAGAAGTACGTTCGATATAAAAATTTTGAATTATGGCCAAAAAACCGGATTTTTGATGAAAAATCGGATTTTCAGCGACCGAGAGGGGTTCGGATCGCGCTCAGCGCCGGGAAACCTGGTTCGTGCAGTGAAAACCCGATTGACAAAAAACTATGGCAATCTAATAATAAATGAAGTTGTTATTAAATTTTGAAATATAAAAAATCCAAAAAATAAGGGTAAGTGCCCAAAACAAAACCACCCCTTAAGGAAAGTCAAAATTAATAAGTCAGAGGTGTAGCGGGGGCTAATTTTAGCACGTTTAAGGTTGAAAACCGCTACCAAAACGCTATCCTGGTGTTGTAGATATCGTAATTTTTGTTCTGACTGTGATCCTTAAGGTAGATTTCGGGCCAGACACCTATGTATGAATTTTGATAAAATTCGAATTTTTTGACGTTCTATGTGAGGCAGGCGGGCGTGCGAGGTGTCGGGAGACAGGTCTCGACGCGGGCTAGCTCACGAGAACGGTTACAGAAGTACGTTCGATATAAAAATTTTGAATTATGGCCAAAAAACCGGATTTTTTTGATGAAAAATCGGATTTTCAGCGACCGAGAGGGGTTTCGGATCGCGCTCAGCGCCGGGAAACCTGGTTCGTGCAGTGAAAACCCGATTGACAAAAAACTATGGCAATCTAATAATAAATGAAGTTGTTATTAAATTTTGAAATATTAAAAAATCCAAAAATAAGGGTAAGTGCCCAAAACAAAACCACCCCTTAAGGAAAGTCAAAATTAATAAGTCAGAGGTGTAGCGGGGGCTAATTTAGCACGTTTAAGGTTGAAAACCGCTACCAAAACGCTATCCTGGTGTTGTAGATATCGTAATTTTTGTTCTGACTGTGATCCTTAAGGTAGATTTCGGCCAGACACCTATGTATGAATTTTGATAAAATTCGAATTTTTTGACGTTCTATGTGAGGCAGGCGGGCGTGCGAGGTGTCGGGAGACAGGTCTCGACGCGGGCTAGCTCACGAGAACGGTTACAGAAGTACGTTCGATATAAAAATTTTGAATTATGGCCAAAAAACCGGATTTTTTTGATGAAAAATCGGATTTTCAGCGACCGAGAGGGGTTTCGGATCGCGCTCAGCGCCGGGAAACCTGGTTCGTGCAGTGAAAACCCGATTGACAAAAAACTATGGCAATCTAATAATAAATGAAGTTGTTATTAAATTTTGAAATATTAAAAAATCCAAAAATAAGGGTAAGTGCCCAAAACAAAACCACCCCTTAAGGAAAGTCAAAATTAATAAGTCAGAGGTGTAGCGGGGGCTAATTTAGCACGTTTAAGGTTGAAAACCGCTACCAAAACGCTATCCTGGTGTTGTAGATATCGTAATTTTTGTTCTGACTGTGATCCTTAAGGTAGATTTCGGTACAGACACCTATGTATGAATTTTGATAAAATTCGAATTTTTTGACGTTCTATGTGAGGCAGGCGGGCGTGCGAGGTGTCGGGAGACAGGTCTCGACGCGGGGCTAGCTCACGAGAACGGTTTACAGAAGTACGTTCGATATAAAAATTTTGAATTATGGCCAAAAAACCGGATTTTTTGATGAAAAATCGGATTTTCAGCGACCGAGAGGGGTTTCGGATCGCGCTCAGCGCCGGGAAACCTGGTTCGTGCAGTGAAAACCCGATTGACAAAAAACTATGGCAATCTAATAATAAATGAAGTTGTTATTAAATTTTGAAATATTAAAAAATCCAAAAATAAGGGTAAGTGCCCAAAACAAAACCACCCCTTAAGGAAAGTCAAAATTAATAAGTCAGAGGTGTAGCGGGGGCTAATTTAGCACGTTTAAGGTTGAAAACCGCTACCAAAACGCTATCCTGGTGTTGTAGATATCGTAATTTTTGTTCTGACTGTGATCCTTAAGGTAGATTTCGGTACAGACACCTATGTATGAATTTTGATAAAATTCGAATTTTTTGACGTTCTATGTGAGGCAGGCGGGCGTGCGAGGTGTCGGGAGACAGGTCTCGACGCGGGCTAGCTCACGAGAACGGTTACAGAAGTACGTTCGATATAAAAATTTTGAATTATGGCCAAAAAACCGGATTTTTTGATGAAAAATCGGATTTTCAGCGACCGAGAGGGGTTTCGGATCGCGCTCAGCGCCGGGAAACCTGGTTCGTGCAGTGAAAACCCGATTGACAAAAAACTATGGCAATCTAATAATAAATGAAGTTGTTATTAATTTTGAAATATTAAAAAATCCAAAAATAAGGGTAAGTGCCCAAAACAAAACCACCCCTTAAGGAAAGTCAAAATTAATAAGTCAGAGGTGTAGCGGGGGCTAATTTAGCACGTTTAAGGTTGAAAACCGCTACCAAAACGCTATCCTGGTGTTGTAGATATCGTAATTTTTGTTCTGACTGTGATCCTTAAGGTAGATTTCGGGCCAGACACCTATGTATGAATTTTGATAAAATTCGAATTTTTTGACGTTCTATGTGAGGCAGGCGGGCGTGCGAGGTGTCGGGAGACAGGTCTCGACGCGGGCTAGCTCACGAGAACGGTTACAGAAGTACGTTCGATATAAAAATTTTGAATTATGGCCAAAAAACCGGATTTTTTGATGAAAAATCGGATTTTCAGCGACCGAGAGGGGTTTCGGATCGCGCTCAGCGCCGGGAAACCTGGTTCGTGCAGTGAAAACCCGATTGACAAAAAACTATGGCAATCTAATAATAAATGAAGTTGTTATTAAATTTTGAAATATTAAAAAATCCAAAAATAAGGGTAAGTGCCCAAAACAAAACCACCCCTTAAGGAAAGTCAAAATTAATAAGTTCAGAGGTGTAGCGGGGGCTAATTTAGCACGTTTAAGGTTGAAAACCGCTACCAAAACGCTATCCTGGTGTTGTAGATATCGTAATTTTTGTTCTGACTGTGATCCTTAAGGTAGATTTCGGGCCAGACACCTATGTATGAATTTTGATAAAATTCGAATTTTTTGACGTTCTATGTGAGGCAGGCGGGCGTGCGAGGTGTCGGGAGACAGGTCTCGACGCGGGCTAGCTCACGAGAACGGTTACAGAAGTACGTTCGATATAAAAATTTTGAATTATGGCCAAAAAAACCGGATTTTTTGATGAAAAATCGGATTTTCAGCGACCGAGAGGGGTTTCGGATCGCGCTCAGCGCCGGGAAACCTGGTTCGTGCAGTGAAAACCCGATTGACAAAAAAACTATGGCAATCTAATAATAAATGAAGTTGTTATTAAATTTTGAAATATTAAAAAATCCAAAAATAAGGGTAAGTGCCCAAAACAAAACCACCCCTTAAGGAAAGTCAAAATTAATAAGTCAGAGGTGTAGCGGGGGCTAATTTAGCACGTTTAAGGTTGAAAACCGCTACCAAAACGCTATCCTGGTGTTGTAGATATCGTAATTTTTGTTCTGACTGTGATCCTTAAGGTAGATTTCGGTACAGACACCTATGTATGAATTTTGATAAAATTCGAATTTTTTGACGTTCTATGTGAGGCAGGCGGGCGTGCGAGGTGTCGGGAGACAGGTCTCGACGCGGGCTAGCTCACGAGAACGGTTACAGAAGTACGTTCGATATAAAAATTTTGAATTATGGCCAAAAAACCGGATTTTTTGATGAAAAAATCGGATTTTCAGCGACCGAGAGGGGTTTCGGATCGCGCTCAGCGCCGGGAAACCTGGTTCGTGCAGTGAAAACCCGATTGACAAAAAACTATGGCAATCTAATAATAAATGAAGTTGTTATTAAATTTTGAAATATTAAAAAATCCAAAAATAAGGGTAAGTGCCCAAAACAAAACCACCCCTTAAGGAAAGTCAAAATTAATAAGTCAGAGGTGTAGCGGGGGCTAATTTAGCACGTTTAAGGTTGAAAACCGCTACCAAAACGCTATCCTGGTGTTGTAGATATCGTAATTTTTGTTCTGACTGTGATCCTTAAGGTAGATTTCGGTACAGACACCTATGTATGAATTTTGATAAAATTCGAATTTTTTGACGTTCTATGTGAGGCAGGCGGGCGTGCGAGGTGTCGGGAGACAGGTCTCGACGCGGGCTAGCTCACGAGAACGGTTACAGAAGTACGTTCGATATAAAAAATTTTGAATTATGGCCAAAAACCGATTTTTTTGATGAAAAATCGATTTTCAGCGACCGAGAGGGGTTTCGGATCGCGCTCAGCGCCGGGAAACCTGGTTCGTGCAGTGAAAACCCGATTGACAAAAAACTATGGCAATCTAATAATAAATGAAGTTGTTATTAAATTTTGAAATATTAAAAAATCCAAAAATAAGGGTAAGTGCCCAAAACAAAACCACCCCTTAAGGAAAGTCAAAATTAATAAGTCAGAGGTGTAGCGGGGGCTAATTTAGCACGTTTAAGGTTGAAAACCGCTACCAAAACGCTATCCTGGTGTTGTAGATATCGTAATTTTTGTTCTGACTGTGATCCTTAAGGTAGATTTCGGTACAGACACCTATGTATGAATTTTGATAAAATTCGAATTTTTTGACGTTCTATGTGAGGCAGGCGGGCGTGCGAGGTGTCGGAGACAGGTCTCGACGCGGGCTAGCTCACGAGAACGGTTACAGAAGTACGTTCGATATAAAAATTTTGAATTATGGCCAAAAAACCGGATTTTTTGATGAAAAATCGGATTTTCAGCGACCGAGAGGGGTTTCGGATCGCGCTCAGCGCCGGGAAACCTGGTTCGTGCAGTGAAAACCCGATTGACAAAAAACTATGGCAATCTAATAATAAATGAAGTTGTTATTAAATTTTGAAATATTAAAAAATCCAAAAATAAGGGTAAGTGCCCAAAACAAAAACCACCCCTTAAGGAAAGTCAAAATTAATAAGTCAGAGGTGTAGCGGGGGCTAATTTAGCACGTTTAAGGTTGAAAACCGCTACCAAAACGCTATCCTGGTGTTGTAGATATCGTAATTTTTGTTCTGACTGTGATCCTTAAGGTAGATTTCGGGCCAGACACCTATGTATGAATTTTGATAAAATTCGAATTTTTTGACGTTCTATGTGAGGCAGGCGGGCGTGCGAGGGTGTCGGGAGACAGGTCTCGACGCGGGCTAGCTCACGAGAACGGTTACAGAAGTACGTTCGATATAAAAATTTTGAATTATGGCCAAAAAAACCGGATTTTTTGATGAAAAAATCGGATTTTCAGCGACCGAGAGGGGTTTCGGATCGCGCTCAGCGCCGGGAAACCTGGTTCGTGCAGTGAAAACCCGATTGACAAAAAACTATGGCAATCTAATAATAAATGAAGTTGTTATTAAATTTTGAAATATTAAAAAATCCAAAAATAAGGGTAAGTGCCCAAAACAAAACCACCCCTTAAGGAAAGTCAAAATTAATAAGTCAGAGGTGTAGCGGGGGCTAATTTAGCACGTTTAAGGTTGAAAACCGCTACCAAAACGCTATCCTGGTGTTGTAGATATCGTAATTTTTGTTCTGACTGTGATCCTTAAGGTAGATTTCGGGCCAGACACCTATGTATGAATTTTGATAAAATTCGAATTTTTTGACGTTCTATGTGAGGCAGGCGGGCGTGCGAGGTGTCGGGAGACAGGTCTCGACGCGGGCTAGCTCACGAGAACGGTTACAGAAGTACGTTCGATATAAAAATTTTGAATTATGGCCAAAAAACCGGATTTTTTGATGAAAAAATCGGATTTTCAGCGACCGAGAGGGGTTTCGGATCGCGCTCAGCGCCGGGAAACCTGGTTCGTGCAGTGAAAACCCGATTGACAAAAAACTATGGCAATCTAATAATAAATGAAGTTGTTATTAAATTTTGAAATATTAAAAAAATCCAAAAATAAGGGTAAGTGCCCAAAACAAAACCACCCCTTAAGGAAAGTCAAAATTAATAAGTCAGAGGTGTAGCGGGGGCTAATTTAGCACGTTTAAGGTTGAAAACCGCTACCAAAACGCTATCCTGGTGTTGTAGATATCGTAATTTTTGTTCTGACTGTGATCCTTAAGGTAGATTTCGGTACAGACACCTATGTATGAATTTTGATAAAATTCGAATTTTTTGACGTTCTATGTGAGGCAGGCGGGCGTGCGAGGTGTCGGGAGACAGGTCTCGACGCGGGCTAGCTCACGAGAACGGTTACAGAAGTACGTTCGATATAAAAATTTTGAATTATGGCCAAAAAACCGGATTTTTTGATGAAAAATCGGATTTTCAGCGACCGAGAGGGGTTTCGGATCGCGCTCAGCGCCGGGAAACCTGGTTCGTGCAGTGAAAACCCGATTGACAAAAAACTATGGCAATCTAATAATAAATGAAGTTGTTATTAAATTTTGAAATATTAAAAAATCCAAAAATAAGG
>JARGEH010000091.1:0-30203 GCA_029852875.1 Mythimna loreyi
GGTACAGACACCTATGTATGAATTTTGATAAAATTCGAATTTTTTGACGTTCTATGTGAGGCAGGCGGGCGTGCGAGGTGTCGGGAGACAGGTCTCGACGCGGGCTAGCTCACGAGAACGGTTACAGAAGTACGTTCGATATAAAAATTTTGAATTATGGCCAAAAAACCGGATTTTTTGATGAAAAATCGGATTTTCAGCGACCGAGAGGGGTTTCGGATCGCGCTCAGCGCCGGGAAACCTGGTTCGTGCAGTGAAAACCCGATTGACAAAAAACTATGGCAATCTAATAATAAATGAAGTTGTTATTAAATTTTGAAATATTAAAAAATCCAAAAATAAGGGTAAGTGCCCAAAACAAAACCACCCCTTAAGGAAAGTCAAAATTAATAAGTCAGAGGTGTAGCGGGGGCTAATTTAGCACGTTTAAGGTTGAAAACCGCTACCAAAACGCTATCCTGGTGTTGTAGATATCGTAATTTTTGTTCTGACTGTGATCCTTAAGGTAGATTTCGGGCCAGACACCTATGTATGAATTTTGATAAAATTCGAATTTTTTGACGTTCTATGTGAGGCAGGCGGGCGTGCGAGGTGTCGGGAGACAGGTCTCGACGCGGGCTAGCTCACGAGAACGGTTACAGAAGTACGTTCGATATAAAAATTTTGAATTATGGCCAAAAAACCGGATTTTTTGATGAAAAATCGGATTTTCAGCGACCGAGAGGGGTTTCGGATCGCGCTCAGCGCCGGGAAACCTGGTTCGTGCAGTGAAAACCCGATTGACAAAAAACTATGGCAATCTAATAATAAATGAAGTTGTTATTAAATTTTGAAATATTAAAAAATCCAAAAATAAGGGTAAGTGCCCAAAACAAAACCACCCCTTAAGGAAAGTCAAAATTAATAAGTCAGAGGTGTAGCGGGGGCTAATTTAGCACGTTTAAGGTTGAAAACCGCTACCAAAACGCTATCCTGGTGTTGTAGATATCGTAATTTTTGTTCTGACTGTGATCCTTAAGGTAGATTTCGGTACAGACACCTATGTATGAATTTTGATAAAATTCGAATTTTTTGACGTTCTATGTGAGGCAGGCGGGCGTGCGAGGTGTCGGGAGACAGGTCTCGACGCGGGCTAGCTCACGAGAACGGTTACAGAAGTACGTTCGATATAAAAATTTTGAATTATGGCCAAAAAACCGGATTTTTTGATGAAAAATCGGATTTTCAGCGACCGAGAGGGGTTTCGGATCGCGCTCAGCGCCGGGAAACCTGGTTCGTGCAGTGAAAACCCGATTGACAAAAAACTATGGCAATCTAATAATAAATGAAGTTGTTATTAAATTTTGAAATATTAAAAAATCCAAAAATAAGGGTAAGTGCCCAAAACAAAACCACCCCTTAAGGAAAGTCAAAATTAATAAGTCAGAGGTGTAGCGGGGGCTAATTTAGCACGTTTAAGGTTGAAAACCGCTACCAAAACGCTATCCTGGTGTTGTAGATATCGTAATTTTTGTTCTGACTGTGATCCTTAAGGTAGATTTCGGGCCAGACACCTATGTATGAATTTTGATAAAATTCGAATTTTTTGACGTTCTATGTGAGGCAGGCGGGCGTGCGAGGTGTCGGGAGACAGGTCTCGACGCGGGCTAGCTCACGAGAACGGTTACAGAAGTACGTTCGATATAAAAATTTTGAATTATGGCCAAAAAACCGGATTTTTTGATGAAAAATCGGATTTTCAGCGACCGAGAGGGGTTTCGGATCGCGCTCAGCGCCGGGAAACCTGGTTCGTGCAGTGAAAACCCGATTGACAAAAAACTATGGCAATCTAATAATAAATGAAGTTGTTATTAAATTTTGAAATATTAAAAAATCCAAAAATAAGGGTAAGTGCCCAAAACAAAACCACCCCTTAAGGAAAGTCAAAATTAATAAGTCAGAGGTGTAGCGGGGGCTAATTTAGCACGTTTAAGGTTGAAAACCGCTACCAAAACGCTATCCTGGTGTTGTAGATATCGTAATTTTTGTTCTGACTGTGATCCTTAAGGTAGATTTCGGGCCAGACACCTATGTATGAATTTTGATAAAATTCGAATTTTTTGACGTTCTATGTGAGGCAGGCGGGCGTGCGAGGTGTCGGGAGACAGGTCTCGACGCGGGCTAGCTCACGAGAACGGTTACAGAAGTACGTTCGATATAAAAATTTTGAATTATGGCCAAAAAACCGGATTTTTTGATGAAAAATCGGATTTTCAGCGACCGAGAGGGGTTTCGGATCGCGCTCAGCGCCGGGAAACCTGGTTCGTGCAGTGAAAACCCGATTGACAAAAAACTATGGCAATCTAATAATAAATGAAGTTGTTATTAAATTTTGAAATATTAAAAAATCCAAAAATAAGGGTAAGTGCCCAAAACAAAACCACCCCTTAAGGAAAGTCAAAATTAATAAGTCAGAGGTGTAGCGGGGGCTAATTTAGCACGTTTAAGGTTGAAAACCGCTACCAAAACGCTATCCTGGTGTTGTAGATATCGTAATTTTTGTTCTGACTGTGATCCTTAAGGTAGATTTCGGGCCAGACACCTATGTATGAATTTTGATAAAATTCGAATTTTTTGACGTTCTATGTGAGGCAGGCGGGCGTGCGAGGTGTCGGGAGACAGGTCTCGACGCGGGCTAGCTCACGAGAACGGTTACAGAAGTACGTTCGATATAAAAATTTTGAATTATGGCCAAAAAACCGGATTTTTTGATGAAAAATCGGATTTTCAGCGACCGAGAGGGGTTTCGGATCGCGCTCAGCGCCGGGAAACCTGGTTCGTGCAGTGAAAACCCGATTGACAAAAAACTATGGCAATCTAATAATAAATGAAGTTGTTATTAAATTTTGAAATATTAAAAAATCCAAAAATAAGGGTAAGTGCCCAAAACAAAACCACCCCTTAAGGAAAGTCAAAATTAATAAGTCAGAGGTGTAGCGGGGGCTAATTTAGCACGTTTAAGGTTGAAAACCGCTACCAAAACGCTATCCTGGTGTTGTAGATATCGTAATTTTTGTTCTGACTGTGATCCTTAAGGTAGATTTCGGGCCAGACACCTATGTATGAATTTTGATAAAATTCGAATTTTTTGACGTTCTATGTGAGGCAGGCGGGCGTGCGAGGTGTCGGGAGACAGGTCTCGACGCGGGCTAGCTCACGAGAACGGTTACAGAAGTACGTTCGATATAAAAATTTTGAATTATGGCCAAAAAACCGGATTTTTTGATGAAAAATCGGATTTTCAGCGACCGAGAGGGGTTTCGGATCGCGCTCAGCGCCGGGAAACCTGGTTCGTGCAGTGAAAACCCGATTGACAAAAAACTATGGCAATCTAATAATAAATGAAGTTGTTATTAAATTTTGAAATATTAAAAAATCCAAAAATAAGGGTAAGTGCCCAAAACAAAACCACCCCTTAAGGAAAGTCAAAATTAATAAGTCAGAGGTGTAGCGGGGGCTAATTTAGCACGTTTAAGGTTGAAAACCGCTACCAAAACGCTATCCTGGTGTTGTAGATATCGTAATTTTTGTTCTGACTGTGATCCTTAAGGTAGATTTCGGTACAGACACCTATGTATGAATTTTGATAAAATTCGAATTTTTTGACGTTCTATGTGAGGCAGGCGGGCGTGCGAGGTGTCGGGAGACAGGTCTCGACGCGGGCTAGCTCACGAGAACGGTTACAGAAGTACGTTCGATATAAAAATTTTGAATTATGGCCAAAAAACCGGATTTTTTGATGAAAAATCGGATTTTCAGCGACCGAGAGGGGTTTCGGATCGCGCTCAGCGCCGGGAAACCTGGTTCGTGCAGTGAAAACCCGATTGACAAAAAACTATGGCAATCTAATAATAAATGAAGTTGTTATTAAATTTTGAAATATTAAAAAATCCAAAAATAAGGGTAAGTGCCCAAAACAAAACCACCCCTTAAGGAAAGTCAAAATTAATAAGTCAGAGGTGTAGCGGGGGCTAATTTAGCACGTTTAAGGTTGAAAACCGCTACCAAAACGCTATCCTGGTGTTGTAGATATCGTAATTTTTGTTCTGACTGTGATCCTTAAGGTAGATTTCGGGCCAGACACCTATGTATGAATTTTGATAAAATTCGAATTTTTTGACGTTCTATGTGAGGCAGGCGGGCGTGCGAGGTGTCGGGAGACAGGTCTCGACGCGGGCTAGCTCACGAGAACGGTTACAGAAGTACGTTCGATATAAAAATTTTGAATTATGGCCAAAAAAACCGGATTTTTTGATGAAAAATCGGATTTTCAGCGACCGAGAGGGGTTTCGGATCGCGCTCAGCGCCGGGAAACCTGGTTCGTGCAGTGAAAACCCGATTGACAAAAAAACTATGGCAATCTAATAATAAATGAAGTTGTTATTAAATTTTGAAATATTAAAAAATCCAAAAATAAGGGTAAGTGCCCAAAACAAAACCACCCCTTAAGGAAAGTCAAAATTAATAAGTCAGAGGTGTAGCGGGGGCTAATTTAGCACGTTTAAGGTTGAAAACCGCTACCAAAACGCTATCCTGGTGTTGTAGATATCGTAATTTTTGTTCTGACTGTGATCCTTAAGGTAGATTTCGGTACAGACACCTATGTATGAATTTTGATAAAATTCGAATTTTTTGACGTTCTATGTGAGGCAGGCGGGCGTGCGAGGTGTCGGGAGACAGGTCTCGACGCGGGCTAGCTCACGAGAACGGTTACAGAAGTACGTTCGATATAAAAATTTTGAATTATGGCCAAAAAACCGGATTTTTTGATGAAAAATCGGATTTTCAGCGACCGAGAGGGGTTTCGGATCGCGCTCAGCGCCGGGAAACCTGGTTCGTGCAGTGAAAACCCGATTGACAAAAAACTATGGCAATCTAATAATAAATGAAGTTGTTATTAAATTTTGAAATATTAAAAAAATCCAAAAATAAGGGTAAGTGCCCAAAACAAAACCACCCCTTAAGGAAAGTCAAAATTAATAAGTCAGAGGTGTAGCGGGGGCTAATTTAGCACGTTTAAGGTTGAAAACCGCTACCAAAACGCTATCCTGGTGTTGTAGATATCGTAATTTTTGTTCTGACTGTGATCCTTAAGGTAGATTTCGGGCCAGACACCTATGTATGAATTTTGATAAAATTCGAATTTTTTGACGTTCTATGTGAGGCAGGCGGGCGTGCGAGGTGTCGGGAGACAGGTCTCGACGCGGGCTAGCTCACGAGAACGGTTACAGAAGTACGTTCGATATAAAAATTTTGAATTATGGCCAAAAAACCGGATTTTTTGATGAAAAATCGGATTTTCAGCGACCGAGAGGGGTTTCGGATCGCGCTCAGCGCCGGGAAACCTGGTTCGTGCAGTGAAAACCCGATTGACAAAAAACTATGGCAATCTAATAATAAATGAAGTTGTTATTAAATTTTGAAATATTAAAAAATCCAAAAATAAGGGTAAGTGCCCAAAACAAAACCACCCCTTAAGGAAAGTCAAAATTAATAAGTCAGAGGTGTAGCGGGGGCTAATTTAGCACGTTTAAGGTTGAAAACCGCTACCAAAACGCTATCCTGGTGTTGTAGATATCGTAATTTTTGTTCTGACTGTGATCCTTAAGGTAGATTTCGGGCCAGACACCTATGTATGAATTTTGATAAAATTCGAATTTTTTGACGTTCTATGTGAGGCAGGCGGGCGTGCGAGGTGTCGGGAGACAGGTCTCGACGCGGGCTAGCTCACGAGAACGGTTACAGAAGTACGTTCGATATAAAAATTTTGAATTATGGCCAAAAAACCGGATTTTTTGATGAAAAATCGGATTTTCAGCGACCGAGAGGGGTTTCGGATCGCGCTCAGCGCCGGGAAACCTGGTTCGTGCAGTGAAAACCCGATTGACAAAAAACTATGGCAATCTAATAATAAATGAAGTTGTTATTAAATTTTGAAATATTAAAAAATCCAAAAATAAGGGTAAGTGCCCAAAACAAAACCACCCCTTAAGGAAAGTCAAAATTAATAAGTCAGAGGTGTAGCGGGGGCTAATTTAGCACGTTTAAGGTTGAAAACCGCTACCAAAACGCTATCCTGGTGTTGTAGATATCGTAATTTTTGTTCTGACTGTGATCCTTAAGGTAGATTTCGGTACAGACACCTATGTATGAATTTTGATAAAATTCGAATTTTTTGACGTTCTATGTGAGGCAGGCGGGCGTGCGAGGTGTCGGGAGACAGGTCTCGACGCGGGCTAGCTCACGAGAACGGTTACAGAAGTACGTTCGATATAAAAATTTTGAATTATGGCCAAAAAACCGGATTTTTTGATGAAAAATCGGATTTTCAGCGACCGAGAGGGGTTTCGGATCGCGCTCAGCGCCGGGAAACCTGGTTCGTGCAGTGAAAACCCGATTGACAAAAAACTATGGCAATCTAATAATAAATGAAGTTGTTATTAAATTTTGAAATATTAAAAAATCCAAAAATAAGGGTAAGTGCCCAAAACAAAACCACCCCTTAAGGAAAGTCAAAATTAATAAGTCAGAGGTGTAGCGGGGGCTAATTTAGCACGTTTAA
The DNA here is from genome assembly GCA_029852875.1 of Mythimna loreyi. NCBI lineage: Eukaryota > Metazoa > Arthropoda > Insecta > Lepidoptera > Noctuidae > Mythimna > Mythimna loreyi. The sequence goes on from JARGEH010000091.1 coordinate 6,602, forward strand.
GGTTGAAAACCGCTACCAAAACGCTATCCTGGTGTTGTAGATATCGTAATTTTTGTTCTGACTGTGATCCTTAAGGTAGATTTCGGGCCAGACACCTATGTATGAATTTTGATAAAATTCGAATTTTTTGACGTTCTATGTGAGGCAGGCGGGCGTGCGAGGTGTCGGGAGACAGGTCTCGACGCGGGCTAGCTCACGAGAACGGTTACAGAAGTACGTTCGATATAAAAATTTTGAATTATGGCCAAAAAACCGGATTTTTTGATGAAAAATCGGATTTTCAGCGACCGAGAGGGGTTTCGGATCGCGCTCAGCGCCGGGAAACCTGGTTCGTGCAGTGAAAACCCGATTGACAAAAAACTATGGCAATCTAATAATAAATGAAGTTGTTATTAAATTTTGAAATATTAAAAAATCCAAAAATAAGGGTAAGTGCCCAAAACAAAACCACCCCTTAAGGAAAGTCAAAATTAATAAGTCAGAGGTGTAGCGGGGGCTAATTTAGCACGTTTAAGGTTGAAAACCGCTACCAAAACGCTATCCTGGTGTTGTAGATATCGTAATTTTTGTTCTGACTGTGATCCTTAAGGTAGATTTCGGTACAGACACCTATGTATGAATTTTGATAAAATTCGAATTTTTTGACGTTCTATGTGAGGCAGGCGGGCGTGCGAGGTGTCGGGAGACAGGTCTCGACGCGGGCTAGCTCACGAGAACGGTTACAGAAGTACGTTCGATATAAAAATTTTGAATTATGGCCAAAAAACCGGATTTTTTGATGAAAAATCGGATTTTCAGCGACCGAGAGGGGTTTCGGATCGCGCTCAGCGCCGGGAAACCTGGTTCGTGCAGTGAAAACCCGATTGACAAAAAACTATGGCAATCTAATAATAAATGAAGTTGTTATTAAATTTTGAAATATTAAAAAATCCAAAAATAAGGGTAAGTGCCCAAAACAAAACCACCCCTTAAGGAAAGTCAAAATTAATAAGTCAGAGGTGTAGCGGGGGCTAATTTAGCACGTTTAAGGTTGAAAACCGCTACCAAAACGCTATCCTGGTGTTGTAGATATCGTAATTTTTGTTCTGACTGTGATCCTTAAGGTAGATTTCGGGCCAGACACCTATGTATGAATTTTGATAAAATTCGAATTTTTTGACGTTCTATGTGAGGCAGGCGGGCGTGCGAGGTGTCGGGAGACAGGTCTCGACGCGGGCTAGCTCACGAGAACGGTTACAGAAGTACGTTCGATATAAAAATTTTGAATTATGGCCAAAAAACCGGATTTTTTGATGAAAAATCGGATTTTCAGCGACCGAGAGGGGTTTCGGATCGCGCTCAGCGCCGGGAAACCTGGTTCGTGCAGTGAAAACCCGATTGACAAAAAACTATGGCAATCTAATAATAAATGAAGTTGTTATTAAATTTTGAAATATTAAAAAATCCAAAAATAAGGGTAAGTGCCCAAAACAAAACCACCCCTTAAGGAAAGTCAAAATTAATAAGTCAGAGGTGTAGCGGGGGCTAATTTAGCACGTTTAAGGTTGAAAACCGCTACCAAAACGCTATCCTGGTGTTGTAGATATCGTAATTTTTGTTCTGACTGTGATCCTTAAGGTAGATTTCGGGCCAGACACCTATGTATGAATTTTGATAAAATTCGAATTTTTTGACGTTCTATGTGAGGCAGGCGGGCGTGCGAGGTGTCGGGAGACAGGTCTCGACGCGGGCTAGCTCACGAGAACGGTTACAGAAGTACGTTCGATATAAAAATTTTGAATTATGGCCAAAAAACCGGATTTTTTGATGAAAAATCGGATTTTCAGCGACCGAGAGGGGTTTCGGATCGCGCTCAGCGCCGGGAAACCTGGTTCGTGCAGTGAAAACCCGATTGACAAAAAACTATGGCAATCTAATAATAAATGAAGTTGTTATTAAATTTTGAAATATTAAAAAATCCAAAAATAAGGGTAAGTGCCCAAAACAAAACCACCCCTTAAGGAAAGTCAAAATTAATAAGTCAGAGGTGTAGCGGGGGCTAATTTAGCACGTTTAAGGTTGAAAACCGCTACCAAAACGCTATCCTGGTGTTGTAGATATCGTAATTTTTGTTCTGACTGTGATCCTTAAGGTAGATTTCGGGCCAGACACCTATGTATGAATTTTGATAAAATTCGAATTTTTTGACGTTCTATGTGAGGCAGGCGGGCGTGCGAGGTGTCGGGAGACAGGTCTCGACGCGGGCTAGCTCACGAGAACGGTTACAGAAGTACGTTCGATATAAAAATTTTGAATTATGGCCAAAAAACCGGATTTTTTGATGAAAAATCGGATTTTCAGCGACCGAGAGGGGTTTCGGATCGCGCTCAGCGCCGGGAAACCTGGTTCGTGCAGTGAAAACCCGATTGACAAAAAACTATGGCAATCTAATAATAAATGAAGTTGTTATTAAATTTTGAAATATTAAAAAATCCAAAAATAAGGGTAAGTGCCCAAAACAAAACCACCCCTTAAGGAAAGTCAAAATTAATAAGTCAGAGGTGTAGCGGGGGCTAATTTAGCACGTTTAAGGTTGAAAACCGCTACCAAAACGCTATCCTGGTGTTGTAGATATCGTAATTTTTGTTCTGACTGTGATCCTTAAGGTAGATTTCGGTACAGACACCTATGTATGAATTTTGATAAAATTCGAATTTTTTGACGTTCTATGTGAGGCAGGCGGGCGTGCGAGGTGTCGGGAGACAGGTCTCGACGCGGGCTAGCTCACGAGAACGGTTACAGAAGTACGTTCGATATAAAAATTTTGAATTATGGCCAAAAAACCGGATTTTTTGATGAAAAATCGGATTTTCAGCGACCGAGAGGGGTTTCGGATCGCGCTCAGCGCCGGGAAACCTGGTTCGTGCAGTGAAAACCCGATTGACAAAAAACTATGGCAATCTAATAATAAATGAAGTTGTTATTAAATTTTGAAATATTAAAAAATCCAAAAATAAGGGTAAGTGCCCAAAACAAAACCACCCCTTAAGGAAAGTCAAAATTAATAAGTCAGAGGTGTAGCGGGGGCTAATTTAGCACGTTTAAGGTTGAAAACCGCTACCAAAACGCTATCCTGGTGTTGTAGATATCGTAATTTTTGTTCTGACTGTGATCCTTAAGGTAGATTTCGGGCCAGACACCTATGTATGAATTTTGATAAAATTCGAATTTTTTGACGTTCTATGTGAGGCAGGCGGGCGTGCGAGGTGTCGGGAGACAGGTCTCGACGCGGGCTAGCTCACGAGAACGGTTACAGAAGTACGTTCGATATAAAAATTTTGAATTATGGCCAAAAAACCGGATTTTTTGATGAAAAATCGGATTTTCAGCGACCGAGAGGGGTTTCGGATCGCGCTCAGCGCCGGGAAACCTGGTTCGTGCAGTGAAAACCCGATTGACAAAAAACTATGGCAATCTAATAATAAATGAAGTTGTTATTAAATTTTGAAATATTAAAAAATCCAAAAATAAGGGTAAGTGCCCAAAACAAAACCACCCCTTAAGGAAAGTCAAAATTAATAAGTCAGAGGTGTAGCGGGGGCTAATTTAGCACGTTTAAGGTTGAAAACCGCTACCAAAACGCTATCCTGGTGTTGTAGATATCGTAATTTTTGTTCTGACTGTGATCCTTAAGGTAGATTTCGGGCCAGACACCTATGTATGAATTTTGATAAAATTCGAATTTTTTGACGTTCTATGTGAGGCAGGCGGGCGTGCGAGGTGTCGGGAGACAGGTCTCGACGCGGGCTAGCTCACGAGAACGGTTACAGAAGTACGTTCGATATAAAAATTTTGAATTATGGCCAAAAAACCGGATTTTTTGATGAAAAATCGGATTTTCAGCGACCGAGAGGGGTTTCGGATCGCGCTCAGCGCCGGGAAACCTGGTTCGTGCAGTGAAAACCCGATTGACAAAAAACTATGGCAATCTAATAATAAATGAAGTTGTTATTAAATTTTGAAATATTAAAAAATCCAAAAATAAGGGTAAGTGCCCAAAACAAAACCACCCCTTAAGGAAAGTCAAAATTAATAAGTCAGAGGTGTAGCGGGGGCTAATTTAGCACGTTTAAGGTTGAAAACCGCTACCAAAACGCTATCCTGGTGTTGTAGATATCGTAATTTTTGTTCTGACTGTGATCCTTAAGGTAGATTTCGGGCCAGACACCTATGTATGAATTTTGATAAAATTCGAATTTTTTGACGTTCTATGTGAGGCAGGCGGGCGTGCGAGGTGTCGGGAGACAGGTCTCGACGCGGGCTAGCTCACGAGAACGGTTACAGAAGTACGTTCGATATAAAAATTTTGAATTATGGCCAAAAAACCGGATTTTTTGATGAAAAATCGGATTTTCAGCGACCGAGAGGGGTTTCGGATCGCGCTCAGCGCCGGGAAACCTGGTTCGTGCAGTGAAAACCCGATTGACAAAAAACTATGGCAATCTAATAATAAATGAAGTTGTTATTAAATTTTGAAATATTAAAAAATCCAAAAATAAGGGTAAGTGCCCAAAACAAAACCACCCCTTAAGGAAAGTCAAAATTAATAAGTCAGAGGTGTAGCGGGGGCTAATTTAGCACGTTTAAGGTTGAAAACCGCTACCAAAACGCTATCCTGGTGTTGTAGATATCGTAATTTTTGTTCTGACTGTGATCCTTAAGGTAGATTTCGGTACAGACACCTATGTATGAATTTTGATAAAATTCGAATTTTTTGACGTTCTATGTGAGGCAGGCGGGCGTGCGAGGTGTCGGGAGACAGGTCTCGACGCGGGCTAGCTCACGAGAACGGTTACAGAAGTACGTTCGATATAAAAATTTTGAATTATGGCCAAAAAACCGGATTTTTTGATGAAAAATCGGATTTTCAGCGACCGAGAGGGGTTTCGGATCGCGCTCAGCGCCGGGAAACCTGGTTCGTGCAGTGAAAACCCGATTGACAAAAAACTATGGCAATCTAATAATAAATGAAGTTGTTATTAAATTTTGAAATATTAAAAAATCCAAAAATAAGGGTAAGTGCCCAAAACAAAACCACCCCTTAAGGAAAGTCAAAATTAATAAGTCAGAGGTGTAGCGGGGGCTAATTTAGCACGTTTAAGGTTGAAAACCGCTACCAAAACGCTATCCTGGTGTTGTAGATATCGTAATTTTTGTTCTGACTGTGATCCTTAAGGTAGATTTCGGGCCAGACACCTATGTATGAATTTTGATAAAATTCGAATTTTTTGACGTTCTATGTGAGGCAGGCGGGCGTGCGAGGTGTCGGGAGACAGGTCTCGACGCGGGCTAGCTCACGAGAACGGTTACAGAAGTACGTTCGATATAAAAATTTTGAATTATGGCCAAAAAACCGGATTTTTTGATGAAAAATCGGATTTTCAGCGACCGAGAGGGGTTTCGGATCGCGCTCAGCGCCGGGAAACCTGGTTCGTGCAGTGAAAACCCGATTGACAAAAAACTATGGCAATCTAATAATAAATGAAGTTGTTATTAAATTTTGAAATATTAAAAAATCCAAAAATAAGGGTAAGTGCCCAAAACAAAACCACCCCTTAAGGAAAGTCAAAATTAATAAGTCAGAGGTGTAGCGGGGGCTAATTTAGCACGTTTAAGGTTGAAAACCGCTACCAAAACGCTATCCTGGTGTTGTAGATATCGTAATTTTTGTTCTGACTGTGATCCTTAAGGTAGATTTCGGTACAGACACCTATGTATGAATTTTGATAAAATTCGAATTTTTTGACGTTCTATGTGAGGCAGGCGGGCGTGCGAGGTGTCGGGAGACAGGTCTCGACGCGGGCTAGCTCACGAGAACGGTTACAGAAGTACGTTCGATATAAAAATTTTGAATTATGGCCAAAAAACCGGATTTTTTGATGAAAAATCGGATTTTCAGCGACCGAGAGGGGTTTCGGATCGCGCTCAGCGCCGGGAAACCTGGTTCGTGCAGTGAAAACCCGATTGACAAAAAACTATGGCAATCTAATAATAAATGAAGTTGTTATTAAATTTTGAAATATTAAAAAATCCAAAAATAAGGGTAAGTGCCCAAAACAAAACCACCCCTTAAGGAAAGTCAAAATTAATAAGTCAGAGGTGTAGCGGGGGCTAATTTAGCACGTTTAAGGTTGAAAACCGCTACCAAAACGCTATCCTGGTGTTGTAGATATCGTAATTTTTGTTCTGACTGTGATCCTTAAGGTAGATTTCGGGCCAGACACCTATGTATGAATTTTGATAAAATTCGAATTTTTTGACGTTCTATGTGAGGCAGGCGGGCGTGCGAGGTGTCGGGAGACAGGTCTCGACGCGGGCTAGCTCACGAGAACGGTTACAGAAGTACGTTCGATATAAAAATTTTGAATTATGGCCAAAAAACCGGATTTTTTGATGAAAAATCGGATTTTCAGCGACCGAGAGGGGTTTCGGATCGCGCTCAGCGCCGGGAAACCTGGTTCGTGCAGTGAAAACCCGATTGACAAAAAACTATGGCAATCTAATAATAAATGAAGTTGTTATTAAATTTTGAAATATTAAAAAATCCAAAAATAAGGGTAAGTGCCCAAAACAAAACCACCCCTTAAGGAAAGTCAAAATTAATAAGTCAGAGGTGTAGCGGGGGCTAATTTAGCACGTTTAAGGTTGAAAACCGCTACCAAAACGCTATCCTGGTGTTGTAGATATCGTAATTTTTGTTCTGACTGTGATCCTTAAGGTAGATTTCGGGCCAGACACCTATGTATGAATTTTGATAAAATTCGAATTTTTTGACGTTCTATGTGAGGCAGGCGGGCGTGCGAGGTGTCGGGAGACAGGTCTCGACGCGGGCTAGCTCACGAGAACGGTTACAGAAGTACGTTCGATATAAAAATTTTGAATTATGGCCAAAAAACCGGATTTTTTGATGAAAAATCGGATTTTCAGCGACCGAGAGGGGTTTCGGATCGCGCTCAGCGCCGGGAAACCTGGTTCGTGCAGTGAAATCCCGATTGACAAAAAACTATGGCAATCTAATAATAAATGAAGTTGTTATTAAATTTTGAAATATTAAAAAATCCAAAAATAAGGGTAAGTGCCCAAAACAAAACCACCCCTTAAGGAAAGTCAAAATTAATAAGTCAGAGGTGTAGCGGGGGCTAATTTAGCACGTTTAAGGTTGAAAACCGCTACCAAAACGCTATCCTGGTGTTGTAGATATCGTAATTTTTGTTCTGACTGTGATCCTTAAGGTAGATTTCGGTACAGACACCTATGTATGAATTTTGATAAAATTCGAATTTTTTGACGTTCTATGTGAGGCAGGCGGGCGTGCGAGGTGTCGGGAGACAGGTCTCGACGCGGGCTAGCTCACGAGAACGGTTACAGAAGTACGTTCGATATAAAAATTTTGAATTATGGCCAAAAAACCGGATTTTTTGATGAAAAATCGGATTTTCAGCGACCGAGAGGGGTTTCGGATCGCGCTCAGCGCCGGGAAACCTGGTTCGTGCAGTGAAAACCCGATTGACAAAAAACTATGGCAATCTAATAATAAATGAAGTTGTTATTAAATTTTGAAATATTAAAAAATCCAAAAATAAGGGTAAGTGCCCAAAACAAAACCACCCCTTAAGGAAAGTCAAAATTAATAAGTCAGAGGTGTAGCGGGGGCTAATTTAGCACGTTTAAGGTTGAAAACCGCTACCAAAACGCTATCCTGGTGTTGTAGATATCGTAATTTTTGTTCTGACTGTGATCCTTAAGGTAGATTTCGGGCCAGACACCTATGTATGAATTTTGATAAAATTCGAATTTTTTGACGTTCTATGTGAGGCAGGCGGGCGTGCGAGGTGTCGGGAGACAGGTCTCGACGCGGGCTAGCTCACGAGAACGGTTACAGAAGTACGTTCGATATAAAAATTTTGAATTATGGCCAAAAAACCGGATTTTTTGATGAAAAATCGGATTTTCAGCGACCGAGAGGGGTTTCGGATCGCGCTCAGCGCCGGGAAACCTGGTTCGTGCAGTGAAAACCCGATTGACAAAAAACTATGGCAATCTAATAATAAATGAAGTTGTTATTAAATTTTGAAATATTAAAAAATCCAAAAATAAGGGTAAGTGCCCAAAACAAAACCACCCCTTAAGGAAAGTCAAAATTAATAAGTCAGAGGTGTAGCGGGGGCTAATTTAGCACGTTTAAGGTTGAAAACCGCTACCAAAACGCTATCCTGGTGTTGTAGATATCGTAATTTTTGTTCTGACTGTGATCCTTAAGGTAGATTTCGGTACAGACACCTATGTATGAATTTTGATAAAATTCGAATTTTTTGACGTTCTATGTGAGGCAGGCGGGCGTGCGAGGTGTCGGGAGACAGGTCTCGACGCGGGCTAGCTCACGAGAACGGTTACAGAAGTACGTTCGATATAAAAATTTTGAATTATGGCCAAAAAACCGGATTTTTTGATGAAAAATCGGATTTTCAGCGACCGAGAGGGGTTTCGGATCGCGCTCAGCGCCGGGAAACCTGGTTCGTGCAGTGAAAACCCGATTGACAAAAAACTATGGCAATCTAATAATAAATGAAGTTGTTATTAAATTTTGAAATATTAAAAAATCCAAAAATAAGGGTAAGTGCCCAAAACAAAACCACCCCTTAAGGAAAGTCAAAATTAATAAGTCAGAGGTGTAGCGGGGGCTAATTTAGCACGTTTAAGGTTGAAAACCGCTACCAAAACGCTATCCTGGTGTTGTAGATATCGTAATTTTTGTTCTGACTGTGATCCTTAAGGTAGATTTCGGGCCAGACACCTATGTATGAATTTTGATAAAATTCGAATTTTTTGACGTTCTATGTGAGGCAGGCGGGCGTGCGAGGTGTCGGGAGACAGGTCTCGACGCGGGCTAGCTCACGAGAACGGTTACAGAAGTACGTTCGATATAAAAATTTTGAATTATGGCCAAAAAACCGGATTTTTTGATGAAAAATCGGATTTTCAGCGACCGAGAGGGGTTTCGGATCGCGCTCAGCGCCGGGAAACCTGGTTCGTGCAGTGAAAACCCGATTGACAAAAAACTATGGCAATCTAATAATAAATGAAGTTGTTATTAAATTTTGAAATATTAAAAAATCCAAAAATAAGGGTAAGTGCCCAAAACAAAACCACCCCTTAAGGAAAGTCAAAATTAATAAGTCAGAGGTGTAGCGGGGGCTAATTTAGCACGTTTAAGGTTGAAAACCGCTACCAAAACGCTATCCTGGTGTTGTAGATATCGTAATTTTTGTTCTGACTGTGATCCTTAAGGTAGATTTCGGTACAGACACCTATGTATGAATTTTGATAAAATTCGAATTTTTTGACGTTCTATGTGAGGCAGGCGGGCGTGCGAGGTGTCGGGAGACAGGTCTCGACGCGGGCTAGCTCACGAGAACGGTTACAGAAGTACGTTCGATATAAAAATTTTGAATTATGGCCAAAAAACCGGATTTTTTGATGAAAAATCGGATTTTCAGCGACCGAGAGGGGTTTCGGATCGCGCTCAGCGCCGGGAAACCTGGTTCGTGCAGTGAAAACCCGATTGACAAAAAACTATGGCAATCTAATAATAAATGAAGTTGTTATTAAATTTTGAAATATTAAAAAATCCAAAAATAAGGGTAAGTGCCCAAAACAAAACCACCCCTTAAGGAAAGTCAAAATTAATAAGTCAGAGGTGTAGCGGGGGCTAATTTAGCACGTTTAAGGTTGAAAACCGCTACCAAAACGCTATCCTGGTGTTGTAGATATCGTAATTTTTGTTCTGACTGTGATCCTTAAGGTAGATTTCGGGCCAGACACCTATGTATGAATTTTGATAAAATTCGAATTTTTTGACGTTCTATGTGAGGCAGGCGGGCGTGCGAGGTGTCGGGAGACAGGTCTCGACGCGGGCTAGCTCACGAGAACGGTTACAGAAGTACGTTCGATATAAAAATTTTGAATTATGGCCAAAAAACCGGATTTTTTGATGAAAAATCGGATTTTCAGCGACCGAGAGGGGTTTCGGATCGCGCTCAGCGCCGGGAAACCTGGTTCGTGCAGTGAAAACCCGATTGACAAAAAACTATGGCAATCTAATAATAAATGAAGTTGTTATTAAATTTTGAAATATTAAAAAATCCAAAAATAAGGGTAAGTGCCCAAAACAAAACCACCCCTTAAGGAAAGTCAAAATTAATAAGTCAGAGGTGTAGCGGGGGCTAATTTAGCACGTTTAAGGTTGAAAACCGCTACCAAAACGCTATCCTGGTGTTGTAGATATCGTAATTTTTGTTCTGACTGTGATCCTTAAGGTAGATTTCGGGCCAGACACCTATGTATGAATTTTGATAAAATTCGAATTTTTTGACGTTCTATGTGAGGCAGGCGGGCGTGCGAGGTGTCGGGAGACAGGTCTCGACGCGGGCTAGCTCACGAGAACGGTTACAGAAGTACGTTCGATATAAAAATTTTGAATTATGGCCAAAAAACCGGATTTTTTGATGAAAAATCGGATTTTCAGCGACCGAGAGGGGTTTCGGATCGCGCTCAGCGCCGGGAAACCTGGTTCGTGCAGTGAAAACCCGATTGACAAAAAACTATGGCAATCTAATAATAAATGAAGTTGTTATTAAATTTTGAAATATTAAAAAATCCAAAAATAAGGGTAAGTGCCCAAAACAAAACCACCCCTTAAGGAAAGTCAAAATTAATAAGTCAGAGGTGTAGCGGGGGCTAATTTAGCACGTTTAAGGTTGAAAACCGCTACCAAAACGCTATCCTGGTGTTGTAGATATCGTAATTTTTGTTCTGACTGTGATCCTTAAGGTAGATTTCGGTACAGACACCTATGTATGAATTTTGATAAAATTCGAATTTTTTGACGTTCTATGTGAGGCAGGCGGGCGTGCGAGGTGTCGGGAGACAGGTCTCGACGCGGGCTAGCTCACGAGAACGGTTACAGAAGTACGTTCGATATAAAAATTTTGAATTATGGCCAAAAAACCGGATTTTTTGATGAAAAATCGGATTTTCAGCGACCGAGAGGGGTTTCGGATCGCGCTCAGCGCCGGGAAACCTGGTTCGTGCAGTGAAAACCCGATTGACAAAAAACTATGGCAATCTAATAATAAATGAAGTTGTTATTAAATTTTGAAATATTAAAAAATCCAAAAATAAGGGTAAGTGCCCAAAACAAAACCACCCCTTAAGGAAAGTCAAAATTAATAAGTCAGAGGTGTAGCGGGGGCTAATTTAGCACGTTTAAGGTTGAAAACCGCTACCAAAACGCTATCCTGGTGTTGTAGATATCGTAATTTTTGTTCTGACTGTGATCCTTAAGGTAGATTTCGGGCCAGACACCTATGTATGAATTTTGATAAAATTCGAATTTTTTGACGTTCTATGTGAGGCAGGCGGGCGTGCGAGGTGTCGGGAGACAGGTCTCGACGCGGGCTAGCTCACGAGAACGGTTACAGAAGTACGTTCGATATAAAAATTTTGAATTATGGCCAAAAAACCGGATTTTTTGATGAAAAATCGGATTTTCAGCGACCGAGAGGGGTTTCGGATCGCGCTCAGCGCCGGGAAACCTGGTTCGTGCAGTGAAAACCCGATTGACAAAAAACTATGGCAATCTAATAATAAATGAAGTTGTTATTAAATTTTGAAATATTAAAAAATCCAAAAATAAGGGTAAGTGCCCAAAACAAAACCACCCCTTAAGGAAAGTCAAAATTAATAAGTCAGAGGTGTAGCGGGGGCTAATTTAGCACGTTTAAGGTTGAAAACCGCTACCAAAACGCTATCCTGGTGTTGTAGATATCGTAATTTTTGTTCTGACTGTGATCCTTAAGGTAGATTTCGGTACAGACACCTATGTATGAATTTTGATAAAATTCGAATTTTTTGACGTTCTATGTGAGGCAGGCGGGCGTGCGAGGTGTCGGGAGACAGGTCTCGACGCGGGCTAGCTCACGAGAACGGTTACAGAAGTACGTTCGATATAAAAATTTTGAATTATGGCCAAAAAACCGGATTTTTTGATGAAAAATCGGATTTTCAGCGACCGAGAGGGGTTTCGGATCGCGCTCAGCGCCGGGAAACCTGGTTCGTGCAGTGAAAACCCGATTGACAAAAAACTATGGCAATCTAATAATAAATGAAGTTGTTATTAAATTTTGAAATATTAAAAAATCCAAAAATAAGGGTAAGTGCCCAAAACAAAACCACCCCTTAAGGAAAGTCAAAATTAATAAGTCAGAGGTGTAGCGGGGGCTAATTTAGCACGTTTAAGGTTGAAAACCGCTACCAAAACGCTATCCTGGTGTTGTAGATATCGTAATTTTTGTTCTGACTGTGATCCTTAAGGTAGATTTCGGGCCAGACACCTATGTATGAATTTTGATAAAATTCGAATTTTTTGACGTTCTATGTGAGGCAGGCGGGCGTGCGAGGTGTCGGGAGACAGGTCTCGACGCGGGCTAGCTCACGAGAACGGTTACAGAAGTACGTTCGATATAAAAATTTTGAATTATGGCCAAAAAACCGGATTTTTTGATGAAAAATCGGATTTTCAGCGACCGAGAGGGGTTTCGGATCGCGCTCAGCGCCGGGAAACCTGGTTCGTGCAGTGAAAACCCGATTGACAAAAAACTATGGCAATCTAATAATAAATGAAGTTGTTATTAAATTTTGAAATATTAAAAAATCCAAAAATAAGGGTAAGTGCCCAAAACAAAACCACCCCTTAAGGAAAGTCAAAATTAATAAGTCAGAGGTGTAGCGGGGGCTAATTTAGCACGTTTAAGGTTGAAAACCGCTACCAAAACGCTATCCTGGTGTTGTAGATATCGTAATTTTTGTTCTGACTGTGATCCTTAAGGTAGATTTCGGGCCAGACACCTATGTATGAATTTTGATAAAATTCGAATTTTTTGACGTTCTATGTGAGGCAGGCGGGCGTGCGAGGTGTCGGGAGACAGGTCTCGACGCGGGCTAGCTCACGAGAACGGTTACAGAAGTACGTTCGATATAAAAATTTTGAATTATGGCCAAAAAACCGGATTTTTTGATGAAAAATCGGATTTTCAGCGACCGAGAGGGGTTTCGGATCGCGCTCAGCGCCGGGAAACCTGGTTCGTGCAGTGAAAACCCGATTGACAAAAAACTATGGCAATCTAATAATAAATGAAGTTGTTATTAAATTTTGAAATATTAAAAAATCCAAAAATAAGGGTAAGTGCCCAAAACAAAACCACCCCTTAAGGAAAGTCAAAATTAATAAGTCAGAGGTGTAGCGGGGGCTAATTTAGCACGTTTAAGGTTGAAAACCGCTACCAAAACGCTATCCTGGTGTTGTAGATATCGTAATTTTTGTTCTGACTGTGATCCTTAAGGTAGATTTCGGGCCAGACACCTATGTATGAATTTTGATAAAATTCGAATTTTTTGACGTTCTATGTGAGGCAGGCGGGCGTGCGAGGTGTCGGGAGACAGGTCTCGACGCGGGCTAGCTCACGAGAACGGTTACAGAAGTACGTTCGATATAAAAATTTTGAATTATGGCCAAAAAACCGGATTTTTTGATGAAAAATCGGATTTTCAGCGACCGAGAGGGGTTTCGGATCGCGCTCAGCGCCGGGAAACCTGGTTCGTGCAGTGAAAACCCGATTGACAAAAAACTATGGCAATCTAATAATAAATGAAGTTGTTATTAAATTTTGAAATATTAAAAAATCCAAAAATAAGGGTAAGTGCCCAAAACAAAACCACCCCTTAAGGAAAGTCAAAATTAATAAGTCAGAGGTGTAGCGGGGGCTAATTTAGCACGTTTAAGGTTGAAAACCGCTACCAAAACGCTATCCTGGTGTTGTAGATATCGTAATTTTTGTTCTGACTGTGATCCTTAAGGTAGATTTCGGGCCAGACACCTATGTATGAATTTTGATAAAATTCGAATTTTTTGACGTTCTATGTGAGGCAGGCGGGCGTGCGAGGTGTCGGGAGACAGGTCTCGACGCGGGCTAGCTCACGAGAACGGTTACAGAAGTACGTTCGATATAAAAATTTTGAATTATGGCCAAAAAACCGGATTTTTTGATGAAAAATCGGATTTTCAGCGACCGAGAGGGGTTTCGGATCGCGCTCAGCGCCGGGAAACCTGGTTCGTGCAGTGAAAACCCGATTGACAAAAAACTATGGCAATCTAATAATAAATGAAGTTGTTATTAAATTTTGAAATATTAAAAAATCCAAAAATAAGGGTAAGTGCCCAAAACAAAACCACCCCTTAAGGAAAGTCAAAATTAATAAGTCAGAGGTGTAGCGGGGGCTAATTTAGCACGTTTAAGGTTGAAAACCGCTACCAAAACGCTATCCTGGTGTTGTAGATATCGTAATTTTTGTTCTGACTGTGATCCTTAAGGTAGATTTCGGTACAGACACCTATGTATGAATTTTGATAAAATTCGAATTTTTTGACGTTCTATGTGAGGCAGGCGGGCGTGCGAGGTGTCGGGAGACAGGTCTCGACGCGGGCTAGCTCACGAGAACGGTTACAGAAGTACGTTCGATATAAAAATTTTGAATTATGGCCAAAAAACCGGATTTTTTGATGAAAAATCGGATTTTCAGCGACCGAGAGGGGTTTCGGATCGCGCTCAGCGCCGGGAAACCTGGTTCGTGCAGTGAAAACCCGATTGACAAAAAACTATGGCAATCTAATAATAAATGAAGTTGTTATTAAATTTTGAAATATTAAAAAATCCAAAAATAAGGGTAAGTGCCCAAAACAAAACCACCCCTTAAGGAAAGTCAAAATTAATAAGTCAGAGGTGTAGCGGGGGCTAATTTAGCACGTTTAAGGTTGAAAACCGCTACCAAAACGCTATCCTGGTGTTGTAGATATCGTAATTTTTGTTCTGACTGTGATCCTTAAGGTAGATTTCGGGCCAGACACCTATGTATGAATTTTGATAAAATTCGAATTTTTTGACGTTCTATGTGAGGCAGGCGGGCGTGCGAGGTGTCGGGAGACAGGTCTCGACGCGGGCTAGCTCACGAGAACGGTTACAGAAGTACGTTCGATATAAAAATTTTGAATTATGGCCAAAAAACCGGATTTTTTGATGAAAAATCGGATTTTCAGCGACCGAGAGGGGTTTCGGATCGCGCTCAGCGCCGGGAAACCTGGTTCGTGCAGTGAAAACCCGATTGACAAAAAACTATGGCAATCTAATAATAAATGAAGTTGTTATTAAATTTTGAAATATTAAAAAATCCAAAAATAAGGGTAAGTGCCCAAAACAAAACCACCCCTTAAGGAAAGTCAAAATTAATAAGTCAGAGGTGTAGCGGGGGCTAATTTAGCACGTTTAAGGTTGAAAACCGCTACCAAAACGCTATCCTGGTGTTGTAGATATCGTAATTTTTGTTCTGACTGTGATCCTTAAGGTAGATTTCGGGCCAGACACCTATGTATGAATTTTGATAAAATTCGAATTTTTTGACGTTCTATGTGAGGCAGGCGGGCGTGCGAGGTGTCGGGAGACAGGTCTCGACGCGGGCTAGCTCACGAGAACGGTTACAGAAGTACGTTCGATATAAAAATTTTGAATTATGGCCAAAAAACCGGATTTTTTGATGAAAAATCGGATTTTCAGCGACCGAGAGGGGTTTCGGATCGCGCTCAGCGCCGGGAAACCTGGTTCGTGCAGTGAAAACCCGATTGACAAAAAACTATGGCAATCTAATAATAAATGAAGTTGTTATTAAATTTTGAAATATTAAAAAATCCAAAAATAAGGGTAAGTGCCCAAAACAAAACCACCCCTTAAGGAAAGTCAAAATTAATAAGTCAGAGGTGTAGCGGGGGCTAATTTAGCACGTTTAAGGTTGAAAACCGCTACCAAAACGCTATCCTGGTGTTGTAGATATCGTAATTTTTGTTCTGACTGTGATCCTTAAGGTAGATTTCGGTACAGACACCTATGTATGAATTTTGATAAAATTCGAATTTTTTGACGTTCTATGTGAGGCAGGCGGGCGTGCGAGGTGTCGGGAGACAGGTCTCGACGCGGGCTAGCTCACGAGAACGGTTACAGAAGTACGTTCGATATAAAAATTTTGAATTATGGCCAAAAAACCGGATTTTTTGATGAAAAATCGGATTTTCAGCGACCGAGAGGGGTTTCGGATCGCGCTCAGCGCCGGGAAACCTGGTTCGTGCAGTGAAAACCCGATTGACAAAAAACTATGGCAATCTAATAATAAATGAAGTTGTTATTAAATTTTGAAATATTAAAAAATCCAAAAATAAGGGTAAGTGCCCAAAACAAAACCACCCCTTAAGGAAAGTCAAAATTAATAAGTCAGAGGTGTAGCGGGGGCTAATTTAGCACGTTTAAGGTTGAAAACCGCTACCAAAACGCTATCCTGGTGTTGTAGATATCGTAATTTTTGTTCTGACTGTGATCCTTAAGGTAGATTTCGGGCCAGACACCTATGTATGAATTTTGATAAAATTCGAATTTTTTGACGTTCTATGTGAGGCAGGCGGGCGTGCGAGGTGTCGGGAGACAGGTCTCGACGCGGGCTAGCTCACGAGAACGGTTACAGAAGTACGTTCGATATAAAAATTTTGAATTATGGCCAAAAAACCGGATTTTTTGATGAAAAATCGGATTTTCAGCGACCGAGAGGGGTTTCGGATCGCGCTCAGCGCCGGGAAACCTGGTTCGTGCAGTGAAAACCCGATTGACAAAAAACTATGGCAATCTAATAATAAATGAAGTTGTTATTAAATTTTGAAATATTAAAAAATCCAAAAATAAGGGTAAGTGCCCAAAACAAAACCACCCCTTAAGGAAAGTCAAAATTAATAAGTCAGAGGTGTAGCGGGGGCTAATTTAGCACGTTTAAGGTTGAAAACCGCTACCAAAACGCTATCCTGGTGTTGTAGATATCGTAATTTTTGTTCTGACTGTGATCCTTAAGGTAGATTTCGGGCCAGACACCTATGTATGAATTTTGATAAAATTCGAATTTTTTGACGTTCTATGTGAGGCAGGCGGGCGTGCGAGGTGTCGGGAGACAGGTCTCGACGCGGGCTAGCTCACGAGAACGGTTACAGAAGTACGTTCGATATAAAAATTTTGAATTATGGCCAAAAAACCGGATTTTTTGATGAAAAATCGGATTTTCAGCGACCGAGAGGGGTTTCGGATCGCGCTCAGCGCCGGGAAACCTGGTTCGTGCAGTGAAAACCCGATTGACAAAAAACTATGGCAATCTAATAATAAATGAAGTTGTTATTAAATTTTGAAATATTAAAAAATCCAAAAATAAGGGTAAGTGCCCAAAACAAAACCACCCCTTAAGGAAAGTCAAAATTAATAAGTCAGAGGTGTAGCGGGGGCTAATTTAGCACGTTTAAGGTTGAAAACCGCTACCAAAACGCTATCCTGGTGTTGTAGATATCGTAATTTTTGTTCTGACTGTGATCCTTAAGGTAGATTTCGGGCCAGACACCTATGTATGAATTTTGATAAAATTCGAATTTTTTGACGTTCTATGTGAGGCAGGCGGGCGTGCGAGGTGTCGGGAGACAGGTCTCGACGCGGGCTAGCTCACGAGAACGGTTACAGAAGTACGTTCGATATAAAAATTTTGAATTATGGCCAAAAAACCGGATTTTTTGATGAAAAATCGGATTTTCAGCGACCGAGAGGGGTTTCGGATCGCGCTCAGCGCCGGGAAACCTGGTTCGTGCAGTGAAAACCCGATTGACAAAAAACTATGGCAATCTAATAATAAATGAAGTTGTTATTAAATTTTGAAATATTAAAAAATCCAAAAATAAGGGTAAGTGCCCAAAACAAAACCACCCCTTAAGGAAAGTCAAAATTAATAAGTCAGAGGTGTAGCGGGGGCTAATTTAGCACGTTTAAGGTTGAAAACCGCTACCAAAACGCTATCCTGGTGTTGTAGATATCGTAATTTTTGTTCTGACTGTGATCCTTAAGGTAGATTTCGGTACAGACACCTATGTATGAATTTTGATAAAATTCGAATTTTTTGACGTTCTATGTGAGGCAGGCGGGCGTGCGAGGTGTCGGGAGACAGGTCTCGACGCGGGCTAGCTCACGAGAACGGTTACAGAAGTACGTTCGATATAAAAATTTTGAATTATGGCCAAAAAACCGGATTTTTTGATGAAAAATCGGATTTTCAGCGACCGAGAGGGGTTTCGGATCGCGCTCAGCGCCGGGAAACCTGGTTCGTGCAGTGAAAACCCGATTGACAAAAAACTATGGCAATCTAATAATAAATGAAGTTGTTATTAAATTTTGAAATATTAAAAAATCCAAAAATAAGGGTAAGTGCCCAAAACAAAACCACCCCTTAAGGAAAGTCAAAATTAATAAGTCAGAGGTGTAGCGGGGGCTAATTTAGCACGTTTAAGGTTGAAAACCGCTACCAAAACGCTATCCTGGTGTTGTAGATATCGTAATTTTTGTTCTGACTGTGATCCTTAAGGTAGATTTCGGGCCAGACACCTATGTATGAATTTTGATAAAATTCGAATTTTTTGACGTTCTATGTGAGGCAGGCGGGCGTGCGAGGTGTCGGGAGACAGGTCTCGACGCGGGCTAGCTCACGAGAACGGTTACAGAAGTACGTTCGATATAAAAATTTTGAATTATGGCCAAAAAACCGGATTTTTTGATGAAAAATCGGATTTTCAGCGACCGAGAGGGGTTTCGGATCGCGCTCAGCGCCGGGAAACCTGGTTCGTGCAGTGAAAACCCGATTGACAAAAAACTATGGCAATCTAATAATAAATGAAGTTGTTATTAAATTTTGAAATATTAAAAAATCCAAAAATAAGGGTAAGTGCCCAAAACAAAACCACCCCTTAAGGAAAGTCAAAATTAATAAGTCAGAGGTGTAGCGGGGGCTAATTTAGCACGTTTAAGGTTGAAAACCGCTACCAAAACGCTATCCTGGTGTTGTAGATATCGTAATTTTTGTTCTGACTGTGATCCTTAAGGTAGATTTCGGGCCAGACACCTATGTATGAATTTTGATAAAATTCGAATTTTTTGACGTTCTATGTGAGGCAGGCGGGCGTGCGAGGTGTCGGGAGACAGGTCTCGACGCGGGCTAGCTCACGAGAACGGTTACAGAAGTACGTTCGATATAAAAATTTTGAATTATGGCCAAAAAACCGGATTTTTTTGATGAAAAATCGGATTTTCAGCGACCGAGAGGGGTTTCGGATCGCGCTCAGCGCCGGGAAACCTGGTTCGTGCAGTGAAAACCCGATTGACAAAAAACTATGGCAATCTAATAATAAATGAAGTTGTTATTAAATTTTGAAATATTAAAAAATCCAAAAATAAGGGTAAGTGCCCAAAACAAAACCACCCCTTAAGGAAAGTCAAAATTAATAAGGTCAGAGGTGTAGCGGGGGCTAATTTAGCACGTTTAAGGTTGAAAACCGCTACCAAAACGCTATCCTGGTGTTGTAGATATCGTAATTTTTGTTCTGACTGTGATCCTTAAGGTAGATTTCGGTACAGACACCTATGTATGAATTTTGATAAAATTCGAATTTTTTGACGTTCTATGTGAGGCAGGCGGGCGTGCGAGGTGTCGGGAGACAGGTCTCGACGCGGGCTAGCTCACGAGAACGGTTACAGAAGTACGTTCGATATAAAAATTTTGAATTATGGCCAAAAAACCGGATTTTTTTGATGAAAAAATCGGATTTTTCAGCGACCGAGAGGGGTTTCGGATCGCGCTCAGCGCCGGGAAACCTGGTTCGTGCAGTGAAAACCCGATTGACAAAAAACTATGGCAATCTAATAATAAATGAAGTTGTTATTAAATTTTGAAATATTAAAAAATCCAAAAATAAGGGTAAGTGCCCAAAACAAAACCACCCCTTAAGGAAAGTCAAAATTAATAAGTCAGAGGTGTAGCGGGGGCTAATTTAGCACGTTTAAGGTTGAAAACCGCTACCAAAACGCTATCCTGGTGTTGTAGATATCGTAATTTTTGTTCTGACTGTGATCCTTAAGGTAGATTTCGGGCCAGACACCTATGTATGAATTTTGATAAAATTCGAATTTTTTGACGTTCTATGTGAGGCAGGCGGGCGTGCGAGGTGTCGGGAGACAGGTCTCGACGCGGGCTAGCTCACGAGAACGGTTTACAGAAGTACGTTCGATATAAAAATTTTGAATTATGGCCAAAAAACCGGATTTTTTGATGAAAAATCGGATTTTCAGCGACCGAGAGGGGTTTCGGATCGCGCTCAGCGCCGGGAAACCTGGTTCGTGCAGTGAAAACCCGATTGACAAAAAACTATGGCAATCTAATAATAAATGAAGTTGTTATTAAATTTTGAAATATTAAAAAATCCAAAAATAAGGGTAAGTGCCCAAAACAAAACCACCCCTTAAGGAAAGTCAAAATTAATAAGTCAGAGGTGTAGCGGGGGCTAATTTAGCACGTTTAAGGTTGAAAACCGCTACCAAAACGCTATCCTGGTGTTGTAGATATCGTAATTTTTGTTCTGACTGTGATCCTTAAGGTAGATTTCGGGCCAGACACCTATGTATGAATTTTGATAAAATTCGAATTTTTTGACGTTCTATGTGAGGCAGGCGGGCGTGCGAGGTGTCGGGAGACAGGTCTCGACGCGGGCTAGCTCACGAGAACGGTTACAGAAGTACGTTCGATATAAAAATTTTGAATTATGGCCAAAAAACCGGATTTTTTTGATGAAAAATCGGATTTTCAGCGACCGAGAGGGGTTTCGGATCGCGCTCAGCGCCGGGAAACCTGGTTCGTGCAGTGAAAACCCGATTGACAAAAAACTATGGCAATCTAATAATAAATGAAGTTGTTATTAAATTTTGAAATATTAAAAAATCCAAAAATAAGGGTAAGTGCCCAAAACAAAACCACCCCTTAAGGAAAGTCAAAATTAATAAGTCAGAGGTGTAGCGGGGGCTAATTTAGCACGTTTAAGGTTGAAAACCGCTACCAAAACGCTATCCTGGTGTTGTAGATATCGTAATTTTTGTTCTGACTGTGATCCTTAAGGTAGATTTCGGTACAGACACCTATGTATGAATTTTGATAAAATTCGAATTTTTGACGTTCTATGTGAGGCAGGCGGGCGTGCGAGGTGTCGGGAGACAGGTCTCGACGCGGGCTAGCTCACGAGAACGGTTACAGAAGTACGTTCGATATAAAAATTTTGAATTATGGCCAAAAAACCGGATTTTTTGATGAAAAATCGGATTTTCAGCGACCGAGAGGGGTTTCGGATCGCGCTCAGCGCCGGGAAACCTGGTTCGTGCAGTGAAAACCCGATTGACAAAAAACTATGGCAATCTAATAATAAATGAAGTTGTTATTAAATTTTGAAATATTAAAAAATCCAAAAATAAGGGTAAGTGCCCAAAACAAAACCACCCCTTAAGGAAAGTCAAAATTAATAAGTCAGAGGTGTAGCGGGGGCTAATTTAGCACGTTTAAGGTTGAAAACCGCTACCAAAACGCTTCCTGGTGTTGTAGATATCGTAATTTTTGTTCTGACTGTGATCCTTAAGGTAGATTTCGGTACAGACACCTATGTATGAATTTTGATAAAATTCGAATTTTTTGACGTTCTATGTGAGGCAGGCGGGCGTGCGAGGTGTCGGGAGACAGGTCTCGACGCGGGCTAGCTCACGAGAACGGTTACAGAAGTACGTTCGATATAAAAATTTTGAATTATGGCCAAAAAACCGGATTTTTTGATGAAAAATCGGATTTTCAGCGACCGAGAGGGGTTTCGGATCGCGCTCAGCGCCGGGAAACCTGGTTCGTGCAGTGAAAACCCGATTGACAAAAAACTATGGCAATCTAATAATAAATGAAGTTGTTATTAAATTTTGAAATATTAAAAAATCCAAAAATAAGGGTAAGTGCCCAAAACAAAACCACCCCTTAAGGAAAGTCAAAATTAATAAGTCAGAGGTGTAGCGGGGGGCTAATTTAGCACGTTTAAGGTTGAAAACCGCTACAAAACGCTATCCTGGTGTTGTAGATATCGTAATTTTTGTTCTGACTGTGATCCTTAAGGTAGATTTCGGGCCAGACACCTATGTATGAATTTTGATAAAATTCGAATTTTTTTGACGTTCTATGTGAGGCAGGCGGGCGTGCGAGGTGTCGGGAGACAGGTCTCGACGCGGGCTAGCTCACGAGAACGGTTACAGAAGTACGTTCGATATAAAAATTTTGAATTATGGCCAAAAAACCGGATTTTTTTGATGAAAAATCGGATTTTCAGCGACCGAGAGGGGTTTCGGATCGCGCTCAGCGCCGGGAAACCTGGTTCGTGCAGTGAAAACCCGATTGACAAAAAACTATGGCAATCTAATAATAAATGAAGTTGTTATTAAATTTTGAAATATTAAAAAATCCAAAAATAAGGGTAAGTGCCCAAAACAAAACCACCCCTTAAGGAAAGTCAAAATTAATAAGTCAGAGGTGTAGCGGGGGCTAATTTAGCACGTTTAAGGTTGAAAACCGCTACCAAAAACGCTATCCTGGTGTTGTAGATATCGTAATTTTTGTTCTGACTGTGATCCTTAAGGTAGATTTCGGGCCAGACACCTATGTATGAATTTTGATAAAATTCGAATTTTTTTGACGTTCTATGTGAGGCAGGCGGGCGTGCGAGGTGTCGGGAGACAGGTCTCGACGCGGGCTAGCTCACGAGAACGGTTACAGAAGTACGTTCGATATAAAAATTTTGAATTATGGCCAAAAAACCGGATTTTTTGATGAAAAATCGGATTTTCAGCGACCGAGAGGGGTTTCGGATCGCGCTCAGCGCCGGGAAACCTGGTTCGTGCAGTGAAAACCCGATTGACAAAAAACTATGGCAATCTAATAATAAATGAAGTTGTTATTAAATTTTGAAATATTAAAAAATCCAAAAATAAGGGTAAGTGCCCAAAACAAAACCACCCCTTAAGGAAAGTCAAAATTAATAAGTCAGAGGTGTAGCGGGGGCTAATTTAGCACGTTTAAGGTTGAAAACCGCTACCAAAACGCTATCCTGGTGTTGTAGATATCGTAATTTTTGTTCTGACTGTGATCCTTAAGGTAGATTTCGGTACAGACACCTATGTATGAATTTTGATAAAATTCGAATTTTTTGACGTTCTATGTGAGGCAGGCGGGCGTGCGAGGTGTCGGGAGACAGGTTCTCGACGCGGGCTAGCTCACGAGAACGGTTACAGAAGTACGTTCGATATAAAATTTTGAATTATGGCCAAAAAAACCGGATTTTTTTGATGAAAAATCGGATTTTCAGCGACCGAGAGGGGTTTCGGATCGCGCTCAGCGCCGGGAAACCTGGTTCGTGCAGTGAAAACCCGATTGACAAAAAACTATGGCAATCTAATAATAAATGAAGTTGTTATTAAATTTTGAAATATTAAAAATCCAAAAATAAGGGTAAGTGCCCAAAACAAAACCACCCCTTAAGGAA
>JARGEH010000062.1:0-101925 GCA_029852875.1 Mythimna loreyi
AAAGACGGACATCAAAACTGCACCTGTCCAACTGTTCTTGGTTTACCAGGCTGTCGAACTTTAGGTCATTGCGAGCTCCTTGGTGATCTCCATCCTCCGCACCGTCCTGTACGCAGCGATCGCGGAAGGGAAGAACATCTTCGTCGTGGCCGCCGTTTGTCCTTCATAATACCTCTGGTTCCATTCGCCCAGCGTTTCCATACGGATCGTACGCTTGACGAATGAAACCGGGCATTTGTCGTAGTCGGGTTGCCGCTTCGATCTCAGGGCAGCCTCCTTCGCGAGCAAGTCGACTCTCTCGTTACCCTCCAGCCCCATATGGGCCATGACCCAGAACAAGAAAATGCTCTTGTTCTTGGCACAGCCGTGGCGGATGTTGTCTCTTGCTTCCACTGCAAGGGCGTGGAGGGCTTCGGTGTTCACGACTGCTTGGAGAGCTGCCATGGAGTCGCTGTAGATTGCGAACGCCGTCTCAGTCCTTCGGAGGACTTCTTCCGTTGCTTTGCAGAGGGCCAGTAGCTCCGCCTGGTAGACGGTGCTGTTGGATGGCAAAGCAAGCTTGAGGGCCTTCTTCTCCGCGTCGCCAGTCGACATTGACAACACGGCGCCGACTTTGCCCTCAATCTTGCTGCCGTCCGTGAAAATACGCACCGCGTAATTGTGGAGCTCGTTGTAATGTTCCTCGTCTACCAGGCGTCGCAGTGCAATAGCCCTCTGCTCCGCCGGATGTGGCATCTGTAGTGCCGACACCACTCGCTCGATCTCCCGGTCTCTTAGCACTGGATAGGGCATCCCCTTCTTGGCCTCATAAAGCGAGGCTGCCTCCTGTATTCGGAAGTCAAGAAAGAGCACCCCAGCTAGCACCAAAGCTGAGTGTAACGAGACCGTGCGATAGGCTCGGCACAGCTTCTGTGCGAAGCTCTTCTGGACGGCGTTCAGCTTCTTCTGCACCCCGACTTTCTTAGCGGCCGTCGACCACGCGCTCGCTGCGTACATGATGATGAGCTCCACTGCAGCTGTATTAATACAGCGGATGACCTCTGGATGGAGACCCCAACTGACCCTAGCAGCCCGCGACAGCTGCTTGTATATGCCGATGGCTCGAGAACAGACGTTTGCGACGTGGGTGTTAAAAGTCAACTTAAGGTCGATGGTGAGTCCGAGCTGCTTGATTTTGTCCGACATGCCAATGTCTACCCCATCCATCTTAAGACATAAGGTATCATGCCATTTCATTAACCCAAATTTAACCTAACCCAAATTTAACCTAAACCAAATTTAACCTAACCTAAATTTGACCAAACCCAACTTAAACCAAACCCAAATTTAACCTAGCCCAAATTAAATCTAACCCAAATTTAACCTAACCCAAATTTAACCTATTATTTATTTATTTTTGGGGGCTGAGTCACCCGCGTCCGTAGGAGAATACCCACAGATAGGCCCTACACGTGGTCCCCGGGTGGTGCTAATCAGGTGACACAAACTGGTGGTAGGTTTCGACCGATGGCTTGTGACCACCCACTGGGCAAAGACGTACCGCCAAGCGGCCTAGCCGTGTTCCGGTACGATGCCCTGTGTAGCCAATTCTGAGGAGATGGGTCGAAGTGGCGGTTCCAATGCATGCAGACCAGCCGGCCTCGCGCTGGTATTGACGTATCGGGAGACTAGTCGAGGAGGGTAGCGGGATCCGAGGCACGGTGCACCGCTGGCCGACCGCAGTTAGTAGGGGGCCCAAGTAATGTGCTAGCCACACGTGAAAGGCTGCCCCGCCAACTGACGAAAAATCCCGGAATGCACCATCGTGCTGGTTGGCGACCAGATGAGAGGGCCCGATGGTCATTTCCGGGGGGGCTCGGGCGTCCCCGCAGTCTCCAGACTAGTACCCCAATGATGCTGTCCCACCGGTGCGTGACCGAAGGTTGGCAGCATAGGACTCCATCTCACTTCCTTCTCCTCATACCTTCTTCACTCTTAATATGCCAAGGTCCAAGAAAAAGAGAAACGGTATACAGCGGCTGCACTCCCTCTCACTTAAAGTGCACCTCAGCAATATTCGAGGTCTGCACTCAAATCTCTCAGCAGTCCATCACCACCTTGAGACGGAAAAACCATCCCTCTTTTTTCTTTCGGAGACGCAGATTAGAAGTCCATCAGATGTGTCGTACCTGTCTTACCCAGGGTTTATCCTGGAGCACAATTTTAAACCACACGCTGGCGTGTGCTTGTACGCTCGGGACGACATCTGCTATCTGCGTCTCCGCAACCTTGAGGATCCCAAGTTCTCAACGCTTTGGGCTCTGGTGGACACAGGCATCGATAAAATTATCTATGCTTGTGTCTACCGCTCGCACAGTGGAGATCAGGAGGTGACCAGGCTCACACAGTACCTCAGTGAGGCGGCGGATGCGGCTCAGCAGAGGTACCCTTCCGCTCAATTGGTGCTACTGGGGGATTTTAATGCCCACCATCAGGAGTGGCTCTTCCCATACCAGTGCACAGACCATGCTGGTCGAGAGATGCGAAAGCTTGCGCTGGCATTAAATCTCACTCAGCTGGTCCAGGGAGCTACAAGGGTGCCGGATGTTGATTCGCACACGGCCAATTGCTCGGACCTTCTGCTGACAACAGATCCAGACCGCTACTCAGTGTCGATATCATCACCGTTAGGTAGTTCCGAGCACTGTCTGGTGAAATCTGTATCAGTCTATTCTCCGCCTGATCTCTGCCCTAGAGGCACCAGGCGGATTGGGCGATACAGGTCAGCAGATTGGGATGGCATGCGATCTTTCTTCGCATGTTATCCTTGGCAGCCTACTTGCTTTTCTTCGGATGATCCGTCGTCATGCGCAGATGCTGTGGCGGATGTGCTGCGGCGGGGGATGGAGTACTACATTCCATTCTCCGACGTGACAATGTCTAGCCAAGCTCGTCCATGGTTTGGTGCCGAGTGTGATCGCGCTAATGCGCTTAAACACGAAGCATACCGGGCCTGGGCCGACGCTCGCATGCACAAGGCGAGTGACGTAAGTCAGAAGAAGAGAGCCTTCAACAGTGCTGCCAAGTCTTGCAAGAAGGCAATGCGGAGGTCTCGATTCGACCACATCAGCCGCATCGGGAACAAACTCGCTTCATACCCCGCTGGTAGCAAAGCGTTTTGGTCCCTGGCTAAGTCGGTTGAATCGAACTTCTGCCGCCCCTCACTACCGCCATTGCTGAGGCCCGACGGTTCGCTGGCCCACACCGCTGAGGAGAAAGCAAATCTGTTTGCCTCCCTCTTCGCGGAATCTTCGCGTCTAGATCCCGGTGACGCGCGGCCCCCTGCATATCCTGATGGATGTGGGACGAGTATGTCAGATATTCGCATCCATCAGAAGGACGTCCGTAGGGAGCTACGTAACCTAGACGTGAACAAGGCTAGCGGTCCTGACGGGATACCGGCAATCGTGCTGAAAACGTGTGCGCCAGAATTGACTCCAATCCTGACACGCCTGTTTAGGCTTTCATTTGAGGCTGGAAAAGTGCCGAATGCATGGAAGCAAGCTAACGTACAGCCCGTGCCCAAAAAGGGTAGTCGGGCTGACCCAGCTAACTACAGGCCCATTTCAGTAACGTCCATTCTCTGTAAGACAATGGAACGTGTACTGAATACTAAACTCCTGGCATACCTAGAAGCTAATGACATCTTGAGTGACCGACAATACGGGTTTCGCCGAAATCGGTCAACAGGTGATCTTCTAGCGTATGCCATCCACATCTGGAGCGAGGCCATCGAGAAACACGGGGAAGCGCTTGCCGTCTCCCTTGACATCTCGAAGGCTTTCGATAGGGTCTGGCACGAAAGCCTTATTAGTAAGCTTCCTTCATTCGGTTTACCTACTGGATTGTGTGTTTGGATTGCAGACTTTCTGAGGGACCGGTCCATCCGTGTGGTCATCGATGGTTGCTCGTCGAGCCAAATGACCATCAATGCCGGGGTCCCTCAGGGGTCAGTGCTCTCGGCAACATTGTTCTTGTTGCACATAAACGACCTGCTTAAGCCCGGTACCTTTGGGTATGCAGACGACAGCACTGTTGCTGAGAGTTACACCTCCGGCGCACGAGCTAGTGGGTCACAGGTCCAGTCTCTTCGTGAGGCTATGGTTGGGCGCTTGAACTTGTCCTTGGAGGCTGTCTCTGAATGGGGCGATGCCAACATGGTCAGGTTCAATGCTGCTAAAACTCAGGCGTGTCTATTTTCCGCTAAAAGGAGTCAATCTAGCCCTGCTCCAACTTTCCGGGGTGTATCCGTGCCGATAACTGACCATCTTGATCTTCTTGGTATAACGCTGACATCTACTCTCAATTTTGGGCCATACATCGAAGCAAAGGCTCAAC
This sequence comes from Mythimna loreyi, assembly GCA_029852875.1. Lineage (NCBI taxonomy): Eukaryota > Metazoa > Arthropoda > Insecta > Lepidoptera > Noctuidae > Mythimna > Mythimna loreyi. Next base: position 4,378 of record JARGEH010000062.1, read on the forward strand.
TGGCTGCAAAAAAGTTGGGAATCCTCGCAAAGGTTAGACAGTACTTCACGCCGGAACAGCTGCTTAAACTTTATCAGGCGCAAGTTCGATCGGTTATGGAGTACTGCTCTCATCTTTGGGACGGATCTGCCCGATACCAACTTGATGCGCTTGAGTCTATTGAGAGGCGAGCCAAGAGGATCATTGGCGATGATGCACTTGTCGAGTCGAGACTTCAAAGTCTTGAGCATCGACGCCGAGTTGCTAGCCTGTCGGTTTTCTACCGGTTGCATTTCGGGGAGTGTGCGTCGGAATTACATAATTTAATTCCGCCTAGCCCGTTCCATCATCGGACCACCAGACGTACGGCATTGCGCCACCGGTACATGGTGGATATCCCACATATACGTACAAAACGTTTTGGGAACACATTCATTATGCGTACAGCCAAGGAGTGGAATTCCTTGCCGGAGTCGGTGTTTCCTGATAGCTACAATCCGGGTATCTTTAAGTCAAGAGTGAATAGGTTACTTCTAGGTAAGCGCGTTCCATCGTCGACTGCATCGTCGCTTTCCATCAGGTGAGATAGTGGTCAAGCGCGAACCTATAATCAATAAAAAAAAAAAAAACAAAACCTAACCCAAATTTAACCTAACCCAATTTTAACCTAACCCAAATTATCCTAACCCAAATTTAACCTCACCCAAATTTAACGTAACCCAAATTTAACCTAACCCAAATTTAACCTTACCTAACCTAACCCAAATTTAACTTACCCAAATTTCTGACGACGACGATGTCTATGATGACGATGGTGACGAAGATGACTATGATGACGATGATGACGACGCCGACTCCAATGATGACGACGCCGACGCCAACGATGACGACGCCGACGCCTATGATGATGCCGCCGACGCCTAATATGACGACGCCGATACCAATGATGACGACGCCGACGCCAATGATGACGACGCCGACGCCTATGATGATGCCGCCGACGCCTATTATGACGACGCCGACGTCTATGATGATGATGACAACGGCTATTATGAAGACGCCGACGCAAATGATGATGACGCCGTCGCCTATTATGACGATGCTGATGACTATGGTCATGACGCTGATGACTATTATGACGACGCCGACGCCTATGATGATGCCGCCGACGCCTATTATGACGACGCCGACTCCAATGATGATGACGCCGACGCCTATGATGACGACGCCGACGCCTATGATGATGCCGCCGACGCCTATTATGACGACGCCGACGTCTATGATGATGATAACAACGGCTATTATGATGACGCCGACACCAATAATGATAACGCCGTCGCCTATTATGACGATGCTGATGACTATGGTCATGACGCTGTTGACTATTATGACGTCGCTGACGACTATGAGGACGACGCCAACGCCTAGTATGATGACGCTGACGCCAATGATGACGACGCCGACGCCTATGATGACGACGCCGACGCCTATGATGATACCGCCGACGCCTATTATGACGACGCCGACGCCAATGATGGCGATGCTGATGACTATGGTCATGACGCTGATGACTATTATGACGTCGCTAACGACTATGAGGACGACGCCAACTCCTATGATGATGACGCTGACGCCAATGATGACGACGCCGACGCCTATGATAACGACGCCGACGCCTATGACGATAACGCCGACACCTATTATGACGACGCTGATGACAATGATGGTGACGCTGATGACTATTATGACGACGACGATGCCTATTATGGCGACGCCAACGCCTATGATGATGACCAAATTTAACCTCACCCAAATATAACCTAACCCAAATTTAACCAAACTCAAATTTAACCTAGCCCAAATTAAATCAAACCCAAATTTAACCTAACCCAAATTTAACCTAACCCAAATTAAACCTAACCCAAATTTAACCTAACCCAAATTTAATCTTACCCAAATTTAACCTAACCCAAATTTAACTTACCCAAATTTCTGACGACGACGATGTCTATGATGACGATGGTGACGAAGATGACTATGATGATGATGATGACGACGCCGACTCCAATGATGACGACGCCGACGCCTATGATGACGACGCCGACGCCTATGATTATGCCGCCGACGCCTATTATGACGACGACGACGCCAATGTTGACGACGCCGACGCCTATGATGATGCCGCCGACGCCTATTATGACGACGCCGACTCCAATGATGACGACGCCGACGCCTATGATGACGACGCCGACGCCTATGATGATGCCGCCGACGCCTATTATGACGACGCCGACGTCTATGATGATGATGACAACGGCTATTATGATGACGCCGACGCCAATGATGATAACGCCGTCGCCTATTATGACGATGCTGATGACTATGGTCATGACGCTGTTGACTATTATGACGTCGCTGACGACTAGGAGGACGACGCCAACGCCTAGTATGATGACGCTGACGCCAATGATGACGACGCCGACGCCTATGATGACGACGCCGACGCCTATGATGATACCGCCGAAGCCTATTATGACGACGCCGACGCCAATGATGGCGATGCTGATGACTATGGTCATGACGCTGATGACTATTATGACGTCGCTAACGACTATGAGGACGACGCCAACGCCTATGATGATGACGCTGAAGCCAATGATGACGACGCCGACGCCTATGATAACGACGCCGACGCCTATGACGATAACGCCGACACCTATTATGACGACGCTGATGACAATGATGGTGACGCTGATGACTATAATGACGACACAGATGCCTATTATGGCGACGCAAACGCCAATGATGATGACCAAATTTAACCTCACCCAAATTTAACCTAACCCAAATTTAACCAAACCCAAATTAAATCAAACCTAAATTTAACCTAACCCAAATTTAACCTAACCCAAATTTAACTTACCAAAATTTATGACGACGACGATGTCTATGATGACGACGGTGACGAAGATGACTATGATGATGATGATGACGACGTCGACTCCAATGATGACGACGCCGACGCCTATGATGACGACGCCGACGCCTATGATTATGCCGCCGACGCCTATTATGACGACGACGACGCCAATGTTGATGACGCCGTCGCCTATTATAACGATGCTGATGACTATGTTCATGACGCTGTTGACTATTATGACGTCGCTGACGACTATGAGGACGACGCCAACGCCTATTATGATGACGCTGACGCCAATTATAACGACGCCGACGCCAATGATGGCGACGCCGACGTCTATGATGATGACGACAACCCCTATTATGACGTCACCGACGCCAATGATAATGATGCCGTCGCCTATTATGACGATGCTGATGACTATGGTCATGACGCTGATGACTATTATGACGTCGCTGACGACTATGAGGACAACGCCAACGCCTATTATGATGACGCTGACGCCAATGATGACGACGCCGACGCCTATGATGACGATGCCGACGCCTATTATGGCGACGCCGAAGCCTATGATGATGACCAAATTTAACCTAACCGAAATTTAGCCTAACCCAAATTTAACCTAACCCAAATTTAACCTAACCCAAATTTAACCTAACCTAACCCAAATTTAATCTAACCCAAATTTAACCTAACCCAAATTTAACCACACCCAAATTTGACCTAACCCAAATTTAACCTAACCCAAATTTAACCTAACCCAAATTTAACCTAACCCAAATTTAACTTACCAAAATTTATGACGACGACGATGTCTATGATGACGACGGTGACGAAGATGACTATGATGATGATGATGACGACGTCGACTCCAATGATGACGACGCCGACGCCTATGATGACGACGCCGACGCCTATGATTATGCCGCCGACGCCTATTATGACGACGACGACGCCAATGTTGATGATGCCGTCGCCTATTATAACGATGCTGATGACTATGTTCATGACGCTGTTGACTATTATGACGTCGCTGACGACTATGAGGACGACGCCAACGCCTATTATGATGACGCTGACGCCAATTATAACGACGCCGACGCCAATGATGGCGACGCCGACGTCTATGATGATGACGACAACCCCTATTATGACGTCACCGACGCCAATGATAATGATGCCGTCGCCTATTATGACGATGCTGATGACTATGGTCATGACGCTGATGACTATTATGACGTCGCTGACGACTATGAGGACGACGCCAACGCCTATTATGATGACGCTGACGCCAATGATGACGACGCCGACGCCTATGATGACGACGCCGACGCCTATTATGGCGACGCCGAAGCCTATGATGATGACCAAATTTAACCTAACCGAAATTTAGCCTAACCCAAATTTAACCTAACCCAAATTTAACCTAACCTAACCCAAATTTAATCTAACCCAAATTTAACCTAACCCAAATTTAACTACACCCAAATTTGACCTAACCCAAATTTAACCTAACCCAAATTTAACCTAACCCAAATTTAACCTAACCTAACCTAACCTAACCTAACCTAACCTAACCTAACCCAAATTTAACCTAACCCAAATTTAACCTAACCCAAATTTAACCTAACCTAACCCTAATTTAATCTTACCCAAATTTAACCTAACCCAAATTTAACCTAACCCAAATTTAACCTAACCCAAATTTAACCTAACCTAACCCAAATTTAATCTTACCCAAATTTAACCTAACCCAAATTTAACCTAACCCAAATTTAACCTAACCCAAATTTAACCTAACCTAACCCAAATTTAATCTTACCCAAATTTAACCTAACCCAAATTTAACCTAACCCAAATTTAACCTAACCCAAATTTAACCTAACCTGACCCAAATTTAATCTTACCCAAATTTAACCTAACCCAAATTTAACTTACCCAAATTTCTGACGACGACGATGTCAATGATGACGATGGTGACGAAGATGACTATGATGATGATGATGACGACGCCGACTCCAATGATGACGACGCCGACGCCTATGATGACGACGCCGACGCCTATGATTATGCCGCCGACGCCTATTATGACGACGACGACGCCAATGTTGATGATGCCGTCGCCTATTATGACGATGCTGATGACTATGTTCATGACGCTGATGACTATTATGACGTCGCTGACGACTAGGAGGACGACGCCAACGCCTAGTATGATGACGCTGACGCCAATGATGACGACGCCGACGCCTATGATGACGACGCCGACGCCTATGATGATACCGCCGAAGCCTATTATGACGACGCCGACGCCAATGATGGCGATGCTGATGACTATGGTCATGACGCTGATGACTATTATGACGTCGCTAACGACTATGAGGACGACGCCAACGCCTATGATGATGACGCTGACGCCAATGATGACGACGCCGACGCCTATGATAACGACGCCGACGCCTATGACGATAACGCCGACACCTATTATGACGACGCTGATGACAATGATGGTGACGCTGATGACTATAATGACGACACCGATGCCTATTATGGCGACGCAAACGCCAATGATGATGACCAAATTTAACCTCACCCAAATTTAACCTAACCCAAATTTAACCAAACCCAAATTTAACATAGCCCAAATTAAATCAAACCCAAATTTAACCTAACCTAACCCAAATTTAATCTTACCCAAATTTAACCTAACCCAAATTTAACTTACCCAAATTTCTGACGACGACGATGTCAATGATGACGATGGTGACGAAGATGACTATGATGATGATGATGACGACGCCGACTCCAATGATGACGACGCCGACGCCTATGATGACGACGCCGACGCCTATGATTATGCCGCCGACGCCTATTATGACGACGACGACGCCAATGTTGATGATGCCGTCGCCTATTATGACGATGCTGATGACTATGTTCATGACGCTGATGACTATTATGACGTCGCTGACGACTATGAGGACGACGCCAACGCCTATTATGATGACGCTGACGCCAATGATAACGACGCCCACGCCTATGATGGCGACGCCGACGTCTATGATGATGACGACAACCCCTTTTATGACGTCGCCGACGCCAATGATGATGATGCCGTCGCCTATTATGACGATGCTGATGACTATGGTCATGACGCTGATGACTATTATGACGTCGCTGACGACTATGAGGACGACGCCAACGCCTATTATGATGACGCTGACGCCAATGATGACGACGCCGACGCCTATGATGACGACGCCGACGCCTATTATGGCGACGCCGAAGCCTATGATGATGACCAAATTTAAGCTAACCCAAATTTAGCCTAACCCAAATTTAACCTAACCCAAATTTAACCTAACCCAAATTTAACCTAACCTAACCCAAATTTAATCTAACCCAAATTTAACCTAACCCAAATTTAACCACACCCAAATTTGACCTAACCCAAATTTAACTTACCCAAACTTCTGACGACGACGATGTCTATGATGACGATGGTGACGAAGATGACTATGATGACGATGATGACGACGCCGACTCCAATGATGACGACGCCGACGCCTATGATGACGACGCCGACGCCTATTATGGCGACGCCGAAGCCTTTGATTATGACCAAATTTAACCTAACCCAACTTTACCCAAACCCTAATTTAACCTAGCCCAAATTAAATCTAACCCAAATTTAACCTTACCCAAATTTAACCTAACCCAAAATTAACCTAACCCAAATTTAACCTAACCCAACTTTAACCAAACCCAAATTTAACCTAGCCCAAATTAAATCTAACCCAAATTTAACCTAACCCAAATTTAACCTTACTAAACCTAACCCAATTTACTTAACCACACCTTACTTAACTTACCCAAAGAATCATGTTCATTTATGACCTGTCAAACATTATGACAGATGATGTTGTGTATAGTGATGTTATTTAGCTTATTAAATAGGTTTTTTTTTGCTGTTCACGTAATACGAACTTAAATCAGCATTAGCAACGTAGAAAAAAAAAATTTTTTTTTGAATGACTTCGTGTGAAAAGAATTGTTTTTAATAGAACGCAGCCATTACAAACGCATTGAAATACCGTTTCGTATTATATTGGGGCTTTGTGGGAGTTTGACATTTAAATGCGGTTTAAGCACTGTTAAATATTTATTTATTTTCTATTTTGTGTGTCTTTACATGATTTATTTTAATTTAATTTAGCTTTAAGGCTACTTAGTAGTAAAAATATTCTAAGGAAGTAAATAAATCGATAGTTGTGAAGTTATAGTTGTGAAACGAAACGTTTTTTTTATCTGTAGTGTGTCATCCCTGTCGGTTACCTATGAATGTTTTTTGCAGTCCTTCGTTTGCTTTCGCGTCGATGTGCACTGTGTGTTTTTACGGTTTTGCTCTTTCCGACGACATTTGCATTCACAACGGACTCCGATTCCCTGCGCTTACGTTTACTTTGGCTACTGTTACACGGATACTGATTACGCTTACGTTGACTTCGGCTAGTGTTACACGGATTCTGATTAGTGTTTGTGTGATTTTGGACTTGTCTTCGTTTTCACTCAAACAGGACACCATGAGTGAACGCACGAGACCGCTAATGTCACAGCGGATACATTGCATCAACTGCAATATATGTGTGAATTCATCGAACACACAAAGACGCTATCTCGTGTTCGAACAAAACACGAGAGTCATCTCTCTAATCAGCAACTGGATATCTCCAGTCATAGTAATTTTTATGTTTTATTAAAAAAGATTTCGACGGGTCCCAAGAACAAAGTCAAATAAAAAATATTTACGCTATGATTTTTTGAAGTTCGTTGTACTTAATTAATAAGATATTGTTTGATTGTATACTTCATTAATTAAAAGGATAACAAACAGAAATAGAGCCATGTAGTTTTCGGTGTATACAATACACCAAGAATAATATTGTTTTATTTTTTCATACCTACTATGTTCTTTGGAGCAGTCAAATGAGTAAACTTCTAAAAACTGCATTATGAGATGTTATGGGTGCCATTTGAAATTCTTGTAGATCTGTATACTCGGTTTTATATTTATTTTGTTATTCATTATTTTTTTTAGGTTACTGAAGAGGACTACATTTGCGAGGCATGCTTTTATTTAGCAATGCAAGGTGTCAACGATGAGCTTCATGGAAACAATGATCGGTCTGCAGGGTCATCTCATCGTGGTCACAGAGAAGTTTGCTTGCTGTGTGGACGATCATTGGTCAAACTCCAAAGTCACCTAGTCCTGAGTCCCTCTACATCTTCACATCATGTAAAAATTGCTGAAATAGTTGAGAGAACCATAGCACCTCATCAGGTAAATGCTAAACAAATAATTTTACTTAGTTAAAATATATAATGAGATTGACATTAGTTATCTATCATTTCAAATATTTTAAATATTTTTTTTTTATCTGTTGAAGGCAAAGCCTGGTTAAGACATTAAGTCTGCCTTTGTACAGTCTAATGTGCATACAGCATTAATAAATAAATATATTAATAGTTGCATAACTATGATATGTACTGAAAAGATCATAATATGAAGTTTGCAGTGTCTTTATTAATTTTTTCATACTGCATTGGATGTATATTGATTTTTATTGCATTTGATTAACACATAAATTGAGAAGTTACATATGCGTACTACCCCAGATTCATTGAATTTCATTACATAGCCTGTTGTCTTGTTTACAGATATCGTCATCTGATCGTCTGTGCCATGCCTGTTTCATGAAGGTAAAAAGAGACGCCCTTCGTAGTGATATTCATGATGAAGCTCGAAATCTGGCCTACACGCAACCTGGGAGTTCAGGACTCCAGTCTCAAACTGTGGAACCACCAATGGATGCGATGCCCCTTACTGACCCCAGTGAGGATTCAGAAGAATTCCGTGAAACAGCAAGTCCAGAAGTTCATGTTCATCACGAACCTACTGAACCTCGCATCGCCCCATATACTATCATGCGGAATTATAGAAGAGCTGCGAATTCAGCATCGCATTGCCTTTTTTATGGGTGCGATCAAATGTCGAATCTTCATAAAGTGTCAGATCCTCTGCGAAGAACACTTTTAATTAATTATAGATTTTATGTACCCATCCTAGCTAGAGTCTGCACAAATCACCTATTACAAAATAGTTGGGATTCCCTATATGATGCAGAGAACAGCCGATCTAACTTCACCGTTGATCAACTAGAACACATGCTGTCGTTTATTAATGTTGATAAACCATTCCTTGATTTTAGCAGCATGGAATCAATAGAACAAATGGATGATCATTTATGCAGTTACTGGATGGGTATGACCAAAAATAATTTATTATCTTTATTAGCGGAGTTACCCCGAATCCTAGAGATGCATAGGGGTATATTAGGTTTAGCATGTGTCCTAATAAAGATGCGAACAGGAGATTCAGATGACAGGATTTCCACACTGCTGCAAATACCACGCACTACTTTAGAACGATTAATGAGTAAAGTCAGAGTCATTTTACTACAAGACTTTGTAACTTGTAACTTAGGGTTGAATCATATAACCAGGGAAGAATTGCTTCAGCACAACTTAATGATTCCAAATGGAATATATAATGAAAATAATCTACAAACAATTGTTATCTGTGATGGAACATATATTTATTTAAATAAAAGCAGTAATTATATGTTCCAAAAAGAGTCATACTCATTGCATAAATATAAAAATCTTCTCAAACCATTTATGATGGTAACATGTGATGGATATATTTTGGAGTGTTATGGCCCCTACAAGGCTACCACTTCAGATGCGGACATAATGAAGTCTCTATTTATCAATGAAAATTCTCCAATCAGACGTTATTTTCAAGAAAATGACATATTTATTTTAGACAGGGGTTTCAGGGACAGCATCAGCTTACTAGAGAGCTGCAATTATAAGGTGTATGTACCAGAGTCTCTAAGTGAAGGTGAACACCAATTGACTACTGCCCAAGCAAACAGGAGTCGCTGTGTAACGATTTGCAGATGGGTAGTAGAGGTGGTCAATGGATACTTCAAAAGAGATTATAGACTATTTAGGTTTGACCACTTCAATAAAACAGTGCCAAATATGATGGCTTATTTCCAGATAGCAGCAGCATTAATAAATAAGTTTGGTGTTCGCCTACACGACAGAGTTGATGCTGGCCAAATTATTGATTTAATTCGAGAAAGGATGCCCTTAGAAAATAATTTATCGAGAGCAGTTAACCTATTAAATCTAAATAGACGGGCATCCTTTTTCAGGAGTATCACAGCCCATGATTATAATGTTCTGTTCCCCCGTCTAGAATTTAATGAACTGATATTATTCGCCCTGGGAACGTACCAAATACGTCAAGCTCGTTCATATTATGGTGAACATGTACGTTTCCATGGCGGATACAGAATTGAAGTGTGCAGAGAAATGTGGAACATGGATGAGTTTAATTTAAGAGGTAGTGGAGAAAATTCATTGATAAGGGGAAAAATTAAGTCAAGGCATATTGGCAGGCGGCAATACTATGTCTATATTTTAATAGAAAATAATTTAAATGGACTAGAAGGCATAACTGAGTATTGCTGCAGCTGTCTAGTAGGACGTCGCACTGTTGGCTGTTGTGCACACGTAATGACGTTGAAGTGGTACCTTGGATGGGCGAGGTACCAAAGCAATATAGTACCTCCAGCAGCATTTTTAGATGATGTAGTAGTTAGAGAGGACTTTGAATAAAATTATAAAATTAATAAATGTGTTGTTTTATTTTTATTTCATTTCCCAACTTTTATTTTTCAATGAGCAATATATTAATTATTATAAAAGCACATCATTCGTGACGGTAGACACTTCCCATATAATTTACTATAACTCTTACCTACATTATAAAAGAATTATCATTTAACTTTCAAATAAAATGTCAATTAATATCTCGCCCCGGCCCCACAGCCCACATCGTTCCCGATGCAAAAGTGCTCATAACACTCGCCGCATTACTCGCTGAATAGCAATAGCCATCCTTTGTACCAAGAGTAACCCAAACCGGGAGTCGCCCGATGCCTCCCCGAATCTACGGTCCAAATCCCCTACAGGCTTCCGTACTCCCAACTGCCCAGTCTCCACAGGCACTGCCACAAAATAAATAAATACAGCTGATGCAAGAAAGCATACCTACTATTAACAGCCTTTTTTAGAGCTGGCGTCCTCAGCAGTGGCAGAGGCAGTGTGCATGATGCGACTACTGGTGTGGGTGGTGGTTTCCTATACTTTTTGGTACCTAGATAAATAATGGATTTGTTGCAAAACTGATAGCTTGTACACGCATTCGTTTGACAGTTAATTACATAACCTCAAATATTGTTTTCATTCTAACATTTTTATCTTATTATCAAATCGAACCACATTTTCACAGTGTTTAATTTAAGGCTTATTTAACATTTTGATATGATTCACATCACTATACATCATCAGAAAAGAAAATAGAATGACAGGTCATTGCATGTATGGAGAGTGGTCATGATTCTATCTGACGACGACGATGTCTATGATGACGATGGTGACGAAGATGACTATGATGACGATGATGACGACGCCGACTCCAATGATGACGACGCTGACGCCTACGATGACGACGCCGACGCCTATGATGATGCCGCCGACGCCTAATATGACGACGCCGACACCAATGATGACGACGCCGACGTCTATGATGATGACGACAACCCCTATTATGACGTCGCCGACGCCAATGATGATGATGCCGTCGCCTATTATGACGATGCTGATGACTATGGTCATGACGCTGATGACTATTATGACGTCGCTGACGACTATGAGGACGACGCCAACGCCTATTATGATGACGCTGACGCCAATGATGACGACGCCGACGCCTATGATGACGACGCCAACGCCTATTATGGCGACGCCAAAGCCTATGATGATGACCAAATTTAACCTAACCCAAATTTAGCCTAACCCAAATTTAACCTAACCCAAATTTAACCTAACCTAACCCAAATTTAATCTAACCCAAATTTAACCTAACCCAAATTTAACCACACCCAAATTTGACCTTACCCAAATTTAACTTACCCAAACTTCTGACGACGACGATGTCTATGATGACGATGGTGACGAAGATGACTATGATGACGATGATGACGACGCCGACTCCAATGATGACGACGCCGACGCCTATGATGACGACGCCGACGCCTATTATGGCGACGCCGAAGCCTATGATTATGACCAAATTTAACCTAACCCAACTTTACCCAAACCCTAATTTGACCTAGCTCAAATTAAATCTAACCCAAATTTAACCTTACCCAAATTTAACCTAACCCAAATTTAACCTAACCCAAAATTAACCTAACCCAAATTTAACCTAACCCAACTTTAACCAAACCCTAATTTAACCTAGCCCAAATTAAATCTAACCCAAATTTAACCTTACCCAAATTTAACCTAACCCAAATTTAACCTAACCCAAAATTAACCTAACCCAAATTTAACCTAACCCAACTTTAACCAAACCCAAATTTAACCTAGCCCAAATTAAATCTAACCCAAATTTAACCTAACCCAAATTTAACCTTACCTAACCTAACCCAAATTTAACTTACCCAAATTTCTGACGACGACGATGTCTATGATGACGATGGTGACGAAGATGACTATGATGACGATGATGACGACGCCGACTCCAATGATGACGACGCCGACGCCTACGATGACGACGCCGACGCCTATGATGATGCCGCCGACGCCTAATATGACGACGCCGATACCAATGATGACGACGCCGACGCCTATGATGACGACGCCGACGCCTATGATGATGCCGCCGACGCCTATTATGACGACGCCGACGTCTATGATGATGATGACAACGGCTATTATGAAGACGCCGACGCAAATGATGATGACGCCGTCGCCTATTATGACGATGCTGATGACTATGGTCATGACGCTGATGACTATTATGACGACGCCGACGCCTATGATGATGCCGCCGACGCCTATTATGACGACGCCGACTCCAATGATGATGACGCCGACGCCTATGATGACGACGCCGACGCCTATGATGATGCCGCCGACGCCTATTATGACGACGCCGACGTCTATGATGATGATAACAACGGCTATTATGATGACGCCAACGCCAATAATGATAACGCCGTCGCCTATTATGACGATGCTGATGACTATGGTCATGACGCTGTTGACTATTATGACGTCGCTGACGACTATGAGGACGACGCCAACGCCTAGTATGATGACGCTGACGCCAATGATGACGACGCCGACGCCTATGATGACGACGCCGACGCCTATGATGATACCGCCGACGCCTATTATGACGACGCCGACGCCAATGATGGCGATGCTGATGACTATGGTCATGACGCTGATGACTATTATGACGTCGCTAACGACTATGAGGACGACGCCAACTCCTATGATGATGACGCTGACGCCAATGATGACGACGCCGACGCCTATGATAACGACGCCGACGCCTATGACGATAACGCCGACACCTATTATGACGACGCTGATGACAATGATGGTGACGCTGATGACTATTATGACGACGACGATGCCTATTATGGCGACGCCAACGCCTATGATGATGACCAAATTTAACCTCACCCAAATATAACCTAACCCAAATTTAACCAAACTCAAATTTAACCTAGCCCAAATTAAATCAAACCCAAATTTAACCTAACCCAAATTTAACCTAACCCAAATTTAACCTAACCCAAATTTAACCTAACCCAAATTTAATCTTACCCAAATTTAACCTAACCCAAATTTAACTTACCCAAATTTCTGACGACGACGATGTCTATGATGACGATGGTGACGAAGATGACTATGATGATGATGATGACGACGCCGACTCCAATGATGACGATGCCGACGCCTATGATGACGACGCCGACGCCTATGATTATGCCGCCGACGCCTATTATGACGACGACGACGCCAATGTTGACGACGCCGACGCCTATGATGATGCCGCCGACGCCTATTATGACGACGCCGACTCCAATGATGACGACGCCGACGCCTATGATGACGACGCCGACGCCTATGATGATGCCGCCGACGCCTATTATGACGACGCCGACGTCTATGATGATGATGACAACGGCTATTATGATGACGCCGACGCCAATGATGATAACGCCGTCGCCTATTATGACGATGCTGATGACTATGGTCATGACGCTGTTGACTATTATGACGTCGCTGACGACTAGGAGGACGACGCCAACGCCTAGTATGATGACGCTGACGCCAATGATGACGACGCCGACGCCTATGATGACGACGCCGACGCCTATGATGATACCGCCGAAGCCTATTATGACGACGCCGACGCCAATGATGGCGATGCTGATGACTATGGTCATGACGCTGATGACTATTATGACGTCGCTAACGACTATGAGGACGACGCCAACGCCTATGATGATGACGCTGAAGCCAATGATGACGACGCCGACGCCTATGATAACGACGCCGACGCCTATGACGATAACGCCGACACCTATTATGACGACGCTGATGACAATGATGGTGACGCTGATGACTATAATGACGACACAGATGCCTATTATGGCGACGCAAACGCCAATGATGATGACCAAATTTAACCTCACCCAAATTTAACCTAACCCAAATTTAACCAAACCCAAATTAAATCAAACCCAAATTAAATCAAACCCAAATTTAACCTAACCCAAATTTAACCTAACCCAAATTTAACCTAACCCAAATTTAACCTAACCCAAATTTAACCTAACCCAAATTTAACCTAACCTAACCCTAATTTAATCTTACCCAAATTTAACCTAACCCAAATTTAACCTAACCCAAATTTAACCTAACCCAAATTTAACCTAACCCAAATTTAACCTAACCTAACCCAAATTTAATCTTACCCAAATTTAACCTAACCCAAATTTAACCTAACCCAAATTTAACCTAACCCAAATTTAACCTAACCCAAATTTAACCTAACCTAACCCAAATTGAATCTTACCCAAATTTAACCTAACCCAAATTTAACCTAACCCAAATTTAACCTAACCCAAATTTAACCTAACCTGACACAA
This sequence comes from Mythimna loreyi, assembly GCA_029852875.1. Classification (NCBI taxonomy): domain Eukaryota; kingdom Metazoa; phylum Arthropoda; class Insecta; order Lepidoptera; family Noctuidae; genus Mythimna; species Mythimna loreyi. The sequence continues at coordinate 19,426 of JARGEH010000062.1, forward strand.
ATTTAATCTTACCCAAATTTAACCTAACCCAAATTTAACTTACCCAAATTTCTGACGACGACGATGTCAATGATGACGATGGTGACGAAGATGACTATGATGATGATGATGACGACGCCGACTCCAATGATGACGACGCCGACGCCTATGATGACGACGCCGACGCCTATGATTATGCCGCCGACGCCTATTATGACGACGACGACGCCAATGTTGATGATGCCGTCGCCTATTATGACGATGCTGATGACTATGTTCATGACGCTGATGACTATTATGACGTCGCTGACGACTAGGAGGACGACGCCAACGCCTAGTATGATGACGCTGACGCCTACGATGACGACGCCGACGCCTATGATGATGCCGCCGACGCCTAATATGACGACGCCGACACCAATGATGACGACGCCGACGTCTATGATGATGACGACAACCCCTATTATGACGTCGCCGACGCCAATGATGATGATGCCGTCGCCTATTATGACGATGCTGATGACTATGGTCATGACGCTGATGACTATTATGACGTCGCTGACGACTATGAGGACGACGCCAACGCCTATTATGATGACGCTGACGCCAATGATGACGACGCCGACGCCTATGATGACGACGCCAACGCCTATTATGGCGACGCCAAAGCCTATGATGATGACCAAATTTAACCTAACCCAAATTTAGCCTAACCCAAATTTAACCTAACCCAAATTTAACCTAACCTAACCCAAATTTAATCTAACCCAAATTTAACCTAACCCAAATTTAACCACACCCAAATTTGACCTTACCCAAATTTAACTTACCCAAACTTCTGACGACGACGATGTCTATGATGACGATGGTGACGACGATGTCTATGATGACGATGGTGACGAAGATGACTATGATGATGATGATGACGACGCCGACTCCAATGATGACGACGCCGACGCCTATGATGACGACGCCGACGCCTATGATTATGCCGCCGACGCCTATTATGACGACGACGACGCCAATGTTGACGACGCCGACGCCTATGATGATGCCGCCGACGCCTATTATGACGACGCCGACTCCAATGATGACGACGCCGACGCCTATGATGACGACGCCGACGCCTATGATGATGCCGCCGACGCCTATTATGACGACGCCGACGTCTATGATGATGATGACAACGGCTATTATGATGACGCCGACGCCAATGATGATAACGCCGTCGCCTATTATGACGATGCTGATGACTATGGTCATGACGCTGTTGACTATTATGACGTCGCTGACGACTAGGAGGACGACGCCAACGCCTAGTATGATGACGCTGACGCCAATGATGACGACGCCGACGCCTATGATGACGACGCCGACGCCTATGATGATACCGCCGAAGCCTATTATGACGACGCCGACGCCAATGATGGCGATGCTGATGACTATGGTCATGACGCTGATGACTATTATGACGTCGCTAACGACTATGAGGACGACGCCAACGCCTATGATGATGACGCTGAAGCCAATGATGACGACGCCGACGCCTATGATAACGACGCCGACGCCTATGACGATAACGCCGACACCTATTATGACGACGCTGATGACAATGATGGTGACGCTGATGACTATAATGACGACACAGATGCCTATTATGGCGACGCAAACGCCAATGATGATGACCAAATTTAACCTCACCCAAATTTAACCTAACCCAAATTTAACCAAACCCAAATTAAATCAAACCCAAATTTAACCTAACACAAATTTAACCTAACCCAAATTTAACTTACCAAAATTTATGACGACGACGATGTCTATGATGACGACGGTGACGAAGATGACTATGATGATGATGATGACGACGTCGACTCCAATGATGACGACGCCGACGCCTATGATGACGACGCCGACGCCTATGATTATGCCGCCGACGCCTATTATGACGACGACGACGCCAATGTTGATGACGCCGTCGCCTATTATAACGATGCTGATGACTATGTTCATGACGCTGTTGACTATTATGACGTCGCTGACGACTATGAGGACGACGCCAACGCCTATTATGATGACGCTGACGCCAATTATAACGACGCCGACGCCAATGATGGCGACGCCGACGTCTATGATGATGACGACAACCCCTAATATGACGTCACCGACGCCAATGATAATGATGCCGTCGCCTATTATGACGATGCTGATGACTATGGTCATGACGCTGATGACTATTATGACGTCGCTGACGACTATGAGGACGACGCCAACGCCTATTATGATGACGCTGACGCCAATGATGACGACGCCGACGCCTATGATGACGATGCCGACGCCTATTATGGCGACGCCGAAGCCTATGATGATGACCAAATTTAACCTAACCGAAATTTAGCCTAACCCAAATTTAACCTAACCCAAATTTAACCTAACCCAAATTTAACCTAACCTAACCCAAATTTAATCTAACCCAAATTTAACCTAACCCAAATTTAACCACACCCAAATTTGACCTAACCCAAATTTAACCTAACCCAAATTTAACCTAACCCAAATTTAACCTAACCCAAATTTAACCTAACCCAAATTTAACCTAACCCAAATTTAACCTAACCCAAATTTAACCTAACCCAAATTTAACCTAACCCAAATTTAACCTAACCCAAATTTAACCTAACCTAACCCTAATTTAATCTTACCCAAATTTAACCTAACCCAAATTTAACCTAACCCAAATTTAACCTAACCCAAATTTAACCTAACCCAAATTTAACCTAACCTAACCCAAATTTAATCTTACCCAAATTTAACCTAACCCAAATTTAACCTAACCCAAATTTAACCTAACCCAAATTTAACCTAACCCAAATTTAACCTAACCTAACCCAAATTGAATCTTACCCAAATTTAACCTAACCCAAATTTAACCTAACCCAAATTTAACCTAACCCAAATTTAACCTAACCTGACACAAATTTAATCTTACCCAAATTTAACCTAACCCAAATTTAACTTACCCAAATTTCTGACGACGACGATGTCAATGATGACGATGGTGACGAAGATGACTATGATGATGATGATGACGACGCCGACTCCAATGATGACGACGCCGACGCCTATGATGACGACGCCGACGCCTATGATTATGCCTCCGACGCCTATTATGACGACGACGACGCCAATGTTGATGATGCCGTCGCCTATTATGACGATGCTGATGACTATGTTCATGACGCTGATGACTATTATGACGTCGCTGACGACTAGGAGGACGACGCCAACGCCTAGTATGATGACGCTGACGCCTACGATGACGACGCCGACGCCTATGATGATGCCGCCGACGCCTAATATGACGACGCCGACACCAATGATGACGACGCCGACGTCTATGATGATGACGACAACCCCTATTATGACGTCGCCGACGCCAATGATGATGATGCCGTCGCCTATTATGACGATGCTGATGACTATGGTCATGACGCTGATGACTATTATGACGTCGCTGACGACTATGAGGACGACGCCAACGCCTATTATGATGACGCTGACGCCTATGATGACGACGCCAACGCCTATTATGGCGACGCCAAAGCCTATGATGATGACCAAATTTAACCTAACCCAAATTTAGCCTAACCCAAATTTAACCTAACCCAAATTTAACCTAACCTAACCCAAATTTAATCTAACCCAAATTTAACCTAACCCAAATTTAACCACACCCAAATTTGACCTTACCCAAATTTAACTTACCCAAACTTCTGACGACGACGATGTCTATGATGACGATGGTGACGACGATGTCTATGATGACGATGGTGACGAAGATGACTATGATGATGATGATGACGACGCCGACTCCAATGATGACGACGCCGACGCCTATGATGACGACGCCGACGCCTATGATTATGCCGCCGACGCCTATTATGACGACGACGACGCCAATGTTGACGACGCCGACGCCTATGATGATGCCGCCGACGCCTATTATGACGACGCCGACTCCAATGATGACGACGCCGACGCCTATGATGACGACGCCGACGCCTATGATGATGCCGCCGACACCTATTATGACGACGCCGACGTCTATGATGATGATGACAACGGCTATTATGATGACGCCGACGCCAATGATGATAACGCCGTCGCCTATTATGACGATGCTGATGACTATGGTCATGACGCTGTTGACTATTATGACGTCGCTGACGACTAGGAGGACGACGCCAACGCCTAGTATGATGACGCTGACGCCAATGATGACGACGCCGACGCCTATGATGACGACGCCGACGCCTATGATGATACCGCCGAAGCCTATTATGACGACGCCGACGCCAATGATGGCGATGCTGATGACTATGGTCATGACGCTGATGACTATTATGACGTCGCTAACGACTATGAGGACGACGCCAACGCCTATGATGATGACGCTGAAGCCAATGATGACGACGCCGACGCCTATGATAACGACGCCGACGCCTATGACGATAACGCCGACACCTATTATGACGACGCTGATGACAATGATGGTGACGCTGATGACTATAATGACGACACAGATGCCTATTATGGCGACGCAAACGCCAATGATGATGACCAAATTTAACCTCACCCAAATTTAACCTAACCCAAATTTAACCAAACCCAAATTAAATCAAACCCAAATTTAACCTAACACAAATTTAACCTAACCCAAATTTAACTTACCAAAATTTATGACGACGACGATGTCTATGATGACGACGGTGACGAAGATGACTATGATGATGATGATGACGACGTCGACTCCAATGATGACGACGCCGACGCCTATGATGACGACGCCGACGCCTATGATTATGCCGCCGACGCCTATTATGACGACGACGACGCCAATGTTGATGACGCCGTCGCCTATTATAACGATGCTGATGACTATGTTCATGACGCTGTTGACTATTATGACGTCGCTGACGACTATGAGGACGACGCCAACGCCTATTATGATGACGCTGACGCCAATTATAACGACGCCGACGCCAATGATGGCGACGCCGACGTCTATGATGATGACGACAACCCCTATTATGACGTCACCGACGCCAATGATAATGATGCCGTCGCCTATTATGACGATGCTGATGACTATGGTCATGACGCTGATGACTATTATGACGTCGCTGACGACTATGAGGACGACGCCAACGCCTATTATGATGACGCTGACGCCAATGATGACGACGCCGACGCCTATGATGACGATGCCGACGCCTATTATGGCGACGCCGAAGCCTATGATGATGACCAAATTTAACCTAACCGAAATTTAGCCTAACCCAAATTTAACCTAACCCAAATTTAACCTAACCCAAATTTAACCTAACCTAACCCAAATTTAATCTAACCCAAATTTAACCTAACCCAAATTTAACCACACCCAAATTTGACCTAACCCAAATTTAACCTAACCCAAATTTAACCTAACCCAAATTTAACCTAACCCAAATTTAACTTAACCCAAATTTAACCTAACCCAAATTTAACCTAACCCAAATTTAACCTAACCCAAATTTAACCTAACCCAAATTTAACCTAACCTAACCCTAATTTAATCTTACCCAAATTTAACCTAACCCAAATTTAACCTAACCCAAATTTAACCTAACCCAAATTTAACCTAACCTAACCCAAATTTAATCTAACCCAAATTTAACCTAACCCAAATTTAACCACACCCAAATTTGACCTAACCCAAATTTAACTTACCCAAACTTCTGACGACGACGATGTCTATGATGACGACGGTGACGAAGATGACTATGATGATGATGATGACGACGTCGACTCCAATGATGACGACGCCGACGCCTATGATGACGACGCCGACGCCTATGATTATGCCGCCGACGCCTATTATGACGACGACGACGCCAATGTTGATGACGCCGTCGCCTATTATAACGATGCTGATGACTATGTTCATGACGCTGTTGACTATTATGACGTCGCTGACGACTATGAGGACGACGCCAACGCCTATTATGATGACGCTGACGCCAATTATAACGACGCCGACGCCAATGATGGCGACGCCGACGTCTATGATGATGACGACAACCCCTATTATGACGTCACCGACGCCAATGATAATGATGCCGTCGCCTATTATGACGATGCTGATGACTATGGTCATGACGCTGATGACTATTATGACGTCGCTGACGACTATGAGGACGACGCCAACGCCTATTATGATGACGCTGACGCCAATGATGACGACGCCGACGCCTATGATGACGATGCCGACGCCTATTATGGCGACGCCGAAGCCTATGATGATGACCAAATTTAACCTAACCGAAATTTAGCCTAACCCAAATTTAACCTAACCCAAATTTAACCTAACCCAAATTTAACCTAACCTAACCCAAATTTAATCTAACCCAAATTTAACCTAACCCAAATTTAACCACACCCAAATTTGACCTAACCCAAATTTAACCTAACCCAAATTTAACCTAACCCAAATTTAACCTAACCCAAATTTAACTTAACCCAAATTTAACCTAACCCAAATTTAACCTAACCCAAATTTAACCTAACCCAAATTTAACCTAACCCAAATTTAACCTAACCTAACCCTAATTTAATCTTACCCAAATTTAACCTAACCCAAATTTAACCTAACCCAAATTTAACCTAACCCAAATTTAACCTAACCCAAATTTAACCTAACCTAACCCAAATTTAATCTTACCCAAATTTAACCTAACCCAAATTTAACCTAACCCAAATTTAACCTAACCCAAATTTAACCTAACCCAAATTTAACCTAACCCAAATTTAACATAACCTGACACAAATTTAATCTTACCCAAATTTAACCTAACCCAAATTTAACTTACCCAAATTTCTGACGACGACGATGTCAATGATGACGATGGTGACGAAGATGACTATGATGATGATGATGACGACGCCGACTCCAATGATGACGACGCCGACGCCTATGATGACGACGCCGACGCCTATGATTATGCCGCCGACGCCTATTATGACGACGACGACGCCAATGTTGATGATGCCGTCGCCTATTATGACGATGCTGATGACTATGTTCATGACGCTGATGACTATTATGACGTCGCTGACGACTAGGAGGACGACGCCAACGCCTAGTATGATGACGCTGACGCCAATGATGACGACGCCGACGCCTATGATGACGACGCCGACGCCTATGATGATACCGCCGAAGCCTATTATGACGACGCCGACGCCAATGATGGCGATGCTGATGACTATGGTCATGACGCTGATGACTATTATGACGTCGCTAACGACTATGAGGACGACGCCAACGCCTATGATGATGACGCTGACGCCAATGATGACGACGCCGACGCCTATGATAACGACGCCGACGCCTATGACGATAACGCCGACACCTATTATGACGACGCTGATGACAATGATGGTGACGCTGATGACTATAATGACGACACCGATGCCTATTATGGCGACGCAAACGCCAATGATGATGACCAAATTTAACCTCACCCAAATTTAACCTTACCCAAATTTAACCAAACCCAAATTAAATCAAACCCAAATTTAACCTAACCGAAATTTAACCTAACCCAAATTTAACTTACCAAAATTTATGACGACGACGATGTCTATGATGACGACGGTGACGAAGATGACTATGATGATGATGATGACGACGTCGACTCCAATGATGACGACGCCGACGCCTATGATGACGACGCCGACGCCTATGATTATGCCGCCGACGCCTATTATGACGACGACGACGCCAATGTTGATGATGCCGTCGCCTATTATAACGATGCTGATGACTATGTTCATGACGCTGTTGACTATTATGACGTCGCTGACGACTATGAGGACGACGCCAACGCCTATTATGATGACGCTGACGCCAATTATAACGACGCCGACGCCAATGATGGCGACGCCGACGTCTATGATGATGACGACAACCCCTATTATGACGTCACCGACGCCAATGATAATGATGCCGTCGCCTATTATGACGATGCTGATGACTATGGTCATGACGCTGATGACTATTATGACGTCGCTGACGACTATGAGGACGACGCCAACGCCTATTATGATGACGCTGACGCCAATGATGACGACGCCGACGCCTATGATGACGACGCCGACGCCTATTATGGCGACGCCGAAGCCTATGATGATGACCAAATTTAACCTAACCGAAATTTAGCCTAACCCAAATTTAACCTAACCCAAATTTAACCTAACCTAACCCAAATTTAATCTAACCCAAATTTAACCTAACCCAAATTTAACCACACCCAAATTTGACCTAACCCAAATTTAACCTAACCCAAATTTAACCTAACCCAAATTTAACCTAACCTAACCTAACCTAACCTAACCTAACCTAACCTAACCTAACCTAACCCAAATTTAACCTAACCCAAATTTAACCTAACCTAACCCTAATTTAATCTTACCCAAATTTAACCTAACCCAAATTTAACCTAACCCAAATTTAACCTAACCCAAATTTAACCTAACCTAACCCAAATTTAATCTTACCCAAATTTAACCTAACCCAAATTTAACCTAACCCAAATTTAACCTAACCCAAATTTAACCTAACCTAACCCAAATTTAATCTTACCCAAATTTAACCTAACCCAAATTTAACCTAACCCAAATTTAACCTAACCCAAATTTAACCTAACCTGACCCAAATTTAATCTTACCCAAATTTAACCTAACCCAAATTTAACTTACCCAAATTTCTGACGACGACGATGTGAATGATGACGATGGTGACGAAGATGACTATGATGATGATGATGACGACGCCGACTCCAATGATGACGACGCCGACGCCTATGATGACGACGCCGACGCCTATGATTATGCCGCCGACGCCTATTATGACGATGACGACGCCAATGTTGATGATGCCGTCGCCTATTATGACGATGCTGATGACTATGTTCATGACGCTGATGACTATTATGACGTCGCTGACGACTAGGAGGACGACGCCAACGCCTAGTATGATGACGCTGACGCCAATGATGACGACGCCGACGCCTATGATGACGACGCCGACGCCTATGATGATACCGCCGAAGCCTATTATGACGACGCCGACGCCAATGATGGCGATGCTGATGACTATGGTCATGACGCTGATGACTATTATGACGTCGCTAACGACTATGAGGACGACGCCAACGCCTATGATGATGACGCTGACGCCAATGATGACGACGCCGACGCCTATGATAACGACGCCGACGCCTATGACGATAACGCCGACACCTATTATGACGACGCTGATGACAATGATGGTGACGCTGATGACTATAATGACGACACCGATGCCTATTATGGCGACGCAAACGCCAATGATGATGACCAAATTTAACCTCACCCAAATTTAACCTAACCCAAATTTAACCTAACCCAAATTTAACCTAACCTAACCCAAATTTAATCTAACCCAAATTTAACCTAACCCAAATTTAACCACACCCAAATTTGACCTAACCCAAATTTAACCTAACCCAAATTTAACCTAACCCAAATTTAACCTAACCTAACCTAACCTAACCTAACCTAACCTAACCTAACCCAAATTTAACCTAACCCAAATTTAACCTAACCCAAATTTAACCTAACCTAACCCTAATTTAATCTTACCCAAATTTAACCTAACCCAAATTTAACCTAACCCAAATTTAACCTAACCCAAATTTAACCTAACCTAACCTAACCTAACCTAACCTAACCTAACCTAACCCAAATTTAACCTAACCCAAATTTAACCTAACCCAAATTTAACCTAACCTAACCCTAATTTAATCTTACCCAAATTTAACCTAACCCAAATTTAACCTAACCCAAATTTAACCTAACCCAAATTTAACCTAACCCAAATTTAACCTAACCTAACCCAAATTTAATCTTACCCAAATTTAACCTAACCCAAATTTAACCTAACCCAAATTTAACCTAACCCAAATTTAACCTAACCTAACCCAAATTTAATCTTACCCAAATTTAACCTAACCCAAATTTAACCTAACCCAAATTTAACCTAACCCAAATTTAACCTAACCTGACCCAAATTTAATCTTACCCAAATTTAACCTAACCCAAATTTAACTTACCCAAATTTCTGACGACGACGATGTCAATGATGACGATGGTGACGAAGATGACTATGATGATGATGATGACGACGCCGACTCCAATGATGACGACGCCGACGCCTATGATGACGACGCCGACGCCTATGATTATGCCGCCGACGCCTATTATGACGACGACGACGCCAATGTTGATGATGCCGTCGCCTATTATGACGATGCTGATGACTATGTTCATGACGCTGATGACTATTATGACGTCGCTGACGACTAGGAGGACGACGCCAACGCCTAGTATGATGACGCTGACGCCAATGATGACGACGCCGACGCCTATGATGACGACGCCGACGCCTATGATGATACCGCCGAAGCCTATTATGACGACGCCGACGCCAATGATGGCGATGCTGATGACTATGGTCATGACGCTGATGACTATTATGACGTCGCTAACGACTATGAGGACGACGCCAACGCCTATGATGATGACGCTGACGCCAATGATGACGACGCCGACGCCTATGATAACGACGCCGACGCCTATGACGATAACGCCGACACCTATTATGACGACGCTGATGACAATGATGGTGACGCTGATGACTATAATGACGACACCGATGCCTATTATGGCGACGCAAACGCCAATGATGATGACCAAATTTAACCTCACCCAAATTTAACCTAACCCAAATTTAACCAAACCCAAATTTAACATAGCCCAAATTAAATCAAACCCAAATTTAACCTAACCTAACCCAAATTTAATCTTACCCAAATTTAACCTAACCCAAATTTAACTTACCCAAATTTCTGACGACGACGATGTCAATGATGACGATGGTGACGAAGATGACTATGATGATGATGATGACGACGCCGACTCCAATGATGACGACGCCGACGCCTATGATGACGACGCCGACGCCTATGATTATGCCGCCGACGCCTATTATGACGACGACGACGCCAATGTTGATGATGCCGTCGCCTATTATGACGATGCTGATGACTATGTTCATGACGCTGATGACTATTATGACGTCGCTGACGACTATGAGGACGACGCCAACGCCTATTATGATGACGCTGACGCCAATGATAACGACGCCCACGCCTATGATGGCGACGCCGACGTCTATGATGATGACGACAACCCCTTTTATGACGTCGCCGACGCCAATGATGATGATGCCGTCGCCTATTATGACGATGCTGATGACTATGGTCATGACGCTGATGACTATTATGACGTCGCTGACGACTATGAGGACGACGCCAACGCCTATTATGATGACGCTGACGCCAATGATGACGACGCCGACGCCTATGATGACGACGCCGACGCCTATTATGGCGACGCCGAAGCCTATGATGATGACCAAATTTAAGCTAACCCAAATTTAGCCTAACCCAAATTTAACCTAACCCAAATTTAACCTAACCTAACCCAAATTTAATCTAACCCAAATTTAACCTAACCCAAATTTAACCACACCCAAATTTGACCTAACCCAAATTTAACTTACCCAAACTTCTGACGACGACGATGTCTATGATGACGATGGTGACGAAGATGACTATGATGACGATGATGACGACGCCGACTCCAATGATGACGACGCCGACGCCTATGATGACGACGCCGACGCCTATTATGGCGACGCCGAAGCCTTTGATTATGACCAAATTTAACCTAACCCAACTTTACCCAAACCCTAATTTAACCTAGCCCAAATTAAATCTAACCCAAATTTAACCTTACCCAAATTTAACCTAACCCAAAATTAACCTAACCCAAATTTAACCTAACCCAACTTTAACCAAACCCAAATTTAACCTAGCCCAAATTAAATCTAACCCAAATTTAACCTAACCCAAATTTAACCTTACTAAACCTAACCCAATTTACTTAACCACACCTTACTTAACTTACCCAAAGAATCATGTTCATTTATGACCTGTCAAACATTATGACAGATGATGTTGTGTATAGTGATGTTATTTAGCTTATTAAATAGGTTTTTTTTTGCTGTTCACGTAATACGAACTTAAATCAGCATTAGCAACGTAGAAAAAAAAAATTTTTTTTTGAATGACTTCGTGTGAAAAGAATTGTTTTTAATAGAACGCAGCCATTACAAACGCATTGAAATACCGTTTCGTATTATATTGGGGCTTTGTGGGAGTTTGACATTTAAATGCGGTTTAAGCACTGTTAAATATTTATTTATTTTCTATTTTGTGTGTCTTTACATGATTTATTTTAATTTAATTTAGCTTTAAGGCTACTTAGTAGTAAAAATATTCTAAGGAAGTAAATAAATCGATAGTTGTGAAGTTATAGTTGTGAAACGAAACGTTTTTTTTATCTGTAGTGTGTCATCCCTGTCGGTTACCTATGAATGTTTTTTGCAGTCCTTCGTTTGCTTTCGCGTCGATGTGCACTGTGTGTTTTTACGGTTTTGCTCTTTCCGACGACATTTGCATTCACAACGGACTCCGATTCCCTGCGCTTACGTTTACTTTGGCTACTGTTACACGGATACTGATTACGCTTACGTTGACTTCGGCTAGTGTTACACGGATTCTGATTAGTGTTTGTGTGATTTTGGACTTGTCTTCGTTTTCACTCAAACAGGACACCATGAGTGAACGCACGAGACCGCTAATGTCACAGCGGATACATTGCATCAACTGCAATATATGTGTGAATTCATCGAACACACAAAGACGCTATCTCGTGTTCGAACAAAACACGAGAGTCATCTCTCTAATCAGCAACTGGATATCTCCAGTCATAGTAATTTTTATGTTTTATTAAAAAAGATTTCGACGGGTCCCAAGAACAAAGTCAAATAAAAAATATTTACGCTATGATTTTTTGAAGTTCGTTGTACTTAATTAATAAGATATTGTTTGATTGTATACTTCATTAATTAAAAGGATAACAAACAGAAATAGAGCCATGTAGTTTTCGGTGTATACAATACACCAAGAATAATATTGTTTTATTTTTTCATACCTACTATGTTCTTTGGAGCAGTCAAATGAGTAAACTTCTAAAAACTGCATTATGAGATGTTATGGGTGCCATTTGAAATTCTTGTAGATCTGTATACTCGGTTTTATATTTATTTTGTTATTCATTATTTTTTTTAGGTTACTGAAGAGGACTACATTTGCGAGGCATGCTTTTATTTAGCAATGCAAGGTGTCAACGATGAGCTTCATGGAAACAATGATCGGTCTGCAGGGTCATCTCATCGTGGTCACAGAGAAGTTTGCTTGCTGTGTGGACGATCATTGGTCAAACTCCAAAGTCACCTAGTCCTGAGTCCCTCTACATCTTCACATCATGTAAAAATTGCTGAAATAGTTGAGAGAACCATAGCACCTCATCAGGTAAATGCTAAACAAATAATTTTACTTAGTTAAAATATATAATGAGATTGACATTAGTTATCTATCATTTCAAATATTTTAAATATTTTTTTTTTATCTGTTGAAGGCAAAGCCTGGTTAAGACATTAAGTCTGCCTTTGTACAGTCTAATGTGCATACAGCATTAATAAATAAATATATTAATAGTTGCATAACTATGATATGTACTGAAAAGATCATAATATGAAGTTTGCAGTGTCTTTATTAATTTTTTCATACTGCATTGGATGTATATTGATTTTTATTGCATTTGATTAACACATAAATTGAGAAGTTACATATGCGTACTACCCCAGATTCATTGAATTTCATTACATAGCCTGTTGTCTTGTTTACAGATATCGTCATCTGATCGTCTGTGCCATGCCTGTTTCATGAAGGTAAAAAGAGACGCCCTTCGTAGTGATATTCATGATGAAGCTCGAAATCTGGCCTACACGCAACCTGGGAGTTCAGGACTCCAGTCTCAAACTGTGGAACCACCAATGGATGCGATGCCCCTTACTGACCCCAGTGAGGATTCAGAAGAATTCCGTGAAACAGCAAGTCCAGAAGTTCATGTTCATCACGAACCTACTGAACCTCGCATCGCCCCATATACTATCATGCGGAATTATAGAAGAGCTGCGAATTCAGCATCGCATTGCCTTTTTTATGGGTGCGATCAAATGTCGAATCTTCATAAAGTGTCAGATCCTCTGCGAAGAACACTTTTAATTAATTATAGATTTTATGTACCCATCCTAGCTAGAGTCTGCACAAATCACCTATTACAAAATAGTTGGGATTCCCTATATGATGCAGAGAACAGCCGATCTAACTTCACCGTTGATCAACTAGAACACATGCTGTCGTTTATTAATGTTGATAAACCATTCCTTGATTTTAGCAGCATGGAATCAATAGAACAAATGGATGATCATTTATGCAGTTACTGGATGGGTATGACCAAAAATAATTTATTATCTTTATTAGCGGAGTTACCCCGAATCCTAGAGATGCATAGGGGTATATTAGGTTTAGCATGTGTCCTAATAAAGATGCGAACAGGAGATTCAGATGACAGGATTTCCACACTGCTGCAAATACCACGCACTACTTTAGAACGATTAATGAGTAAAGTCAGAGTCATTTTACTACAAGACTTTGTAACTTGTAACTTAGGGTTGAATCATATAACCAGGGAAGAATTGCTTCAGCACAACTTAATGATTCCAAATGGAATATATAATGAAAATAATCTACAAACAATTGTTATCTGTGATGGAACATATATTTATTTAAATAAAAGCAGTAATTATATGTTCCAAAAAGAGTCATACTCATTGCATAAATATAAAAATCTTCTCAAACCATTTATGATGGTAACATGTGATGGATATATTTTGGAGTGTTATGGCCCCTACAAGGCTACCACTTCAGATGCGGACATAATGAAGTCTCTATTTATCAATGAAAATTCTCCAATCAGACGTTATTTTCAAGAAAATGACATATTTATTTTAGACAGGGGTTTCAGGGACAGCATCAGCTTACTAGAGAGCTGCAATTATAAGGTGTATGTACCAGAGTCTCTAAGTGAAGGTGAACACCAATTGACTACTGCCCAAGCAAACAGGAGTCGCTGTGTAACGATTTGCAGATGGGTAGTAGAGGTGGTCAATGGATACTTCAAAAGAGATTATAGACTATTTAGGTTTGACCACTTCAATAAAACAGTGCCAAATATGATGGCTTATTTCCAGATAGCAGCAGCATTAATAAATAAGTTTGGTGTTCGCCTACACGACAGAGTTGATGCTGGCCAAATTATTGATTTAATTCGAGAAAGGATGCCCTTAGAAAATAATTTATCGAGAGCAGTTAACCTATTAAATCTAAATAGACGGGCATCCTTTTTCAGGAGTATCACAGCCCATGATTATAATGTTCTGTTCCCCCGTCTAGAATTTAATGAACTGATATTATTCGCCCTGGGAACGTACCAAATACGTCAAGCTCGTTCATATTATGGTGAACATGTACGTTTCCATGGCGGATACAGAATTGAAGTGTGCAGAGAAATGTGGAACATGGATGAGTTTAATTTAAGAGGTAGTGGAGAAAATTCATTGATAAGGGGAAAAATTAAGTCAAGGCATATTGGCAGGCGGCAATACTATGTCTATATTTTAATAGAAAATAATTTAAATGGACTAGAAGGCATAACTGAGTATTGCTGCAGCTGTCTAGTAGGACGTCGCACTGTTGGCTGTTGTGCACACGTAATGACGTTGAAGTGGTACCTTGGATGGGCGAGGTACCAAAGCAATATAGTACCTCCAGCAGCATTTTTAGATGATGTAGTAGTTAGAGAGGACTTTGAATAAAATTATAAAATTAATAAATGTGTTGTTTTATTTTTATTTCATTTCCCAACTTTTATTTTTCAATGAGCAATATATTAATTATTATAAAAGCACATCATTCGTGACGGTAGACACTTCCCATATAATTTACTATAACTCTTACCTACATTATAAAAGAATTATCATTTAACTTTCAAATAAAATGTCAATTAATATCTCGCCCCGGCCCCACAGCCCACATCGTTCCCGATGCAAAAGTGCTCATAACACTCGCCGCATTACTCGCTGAATAGCAATAGCCATCCTTTGTACCAAGAGTAACCCAAACCGGGAGTCGCCCGATGCCTCCCCGAATCTACGGTCCAAATCCCCTACAGGCTTCCGTACTCCCAACTGCCCAGTCTCCACAGGCACTGCCACAAAATAAATAAATACAGCTGATGCAAGAAAGCATACCTACTATTAACAGCCTTTTTTAGAGCTGGCGTCCTCAGCAGTGGCAGAGGCAGTGTGCATGATGCGACTACTGGTGTGGGTGGTGGTTTCCTATACTTTTTGGTACCTAGATAAATAATGGATTTGTTGCAAAACTGATAGCTTGTACACGCATTCGTTTGACAGTTAATTACATAACCTCAAATATTGTTTTCATTCTAACATTTTTATCTTATTATCAAATCGAACCACATTTTCACAGTGTTTAATTTAAGGCTTATTTAACATTTTGATATGATTCACATCACTATACATCATCAGAAAAGAAAATAGAATGACAGGTCATTGCATGTATGGAGAGTGGTCATGATTCTTTCTGACGACGACGATGTCTATGATGACGATGGTGACGAAGATGACTATGATGACGATGATGACGACGCCGACTCCAATGATGACGACGCTGACGCCTACGATGACGACGCCGACGCCTATGATGATGCCGCCGACGCCTAATATGACGACGCCGACACCAATGATGACGACGCCGACGTCTATGATGATGACGACAACCCCTATTATGACGTCGCCGACGCCAATGATGATGATGCCGTCGCCTATTATGACGATGCTGATGACTATGGTCATGACGCTGATGACTATTATGACGTCGCTGACGACTATGAGGACGACGCCAACGCCTATTATGATGACGCTGACGCCAATGATGACGACGCCGACGCCTATGATGACGACGCCAACGCCTATTATGGCGACGCCAAAGCCTATGATGATGACCAAATTTAACCTAACCCAAATTTAGCCTAACCCAAATTTAACCTAACCCAAATTTAACCTAACCTAACCCAAATTTAATCTAACCCAAATTTAACCTAACCCAAATTTAACCACACCCAAATTTGACCTTACCCAAATTTAACTTACCCAAACTTCTGACGACGACGATGTCTATGATGACGATGGTGACGAAGATGACTATGATGACGATGATGACGACGCCGACTCCAATGATGACGACGCCGACGCCTATGATGACGACGCCGACGCCTATTATGGCGACGCCGAAGCCTATGATTATGACCAAATTTAACCTAACCCAACTTTACCCAAACCCTAATTTGACCTAGCTCAAATTAAATCTAACCCAAATTTAACCTTACCCAAATTTAACCTAACCCAAATTTAACCTAACCCAAAATTAACCTAACCCAAATTTAACCTAACCCAACTTTAACCAAACCCTAATTTAACCTAGCCCAAATTAAATCTAACCCAAATTTAACCTTACCCAAATTTAACCTAACCCAAATTTAACCTAACCCAAAATTAACCTAACCCAAATTTAACCTAACCCAACTTTAACCAAACCCAAATTTAACCTAGCCCAAATTAAATCTAACCCAAATTTAACCTAACCCAAATTTAACCTTACCTAACCTAACCCAAATTTAACTTACCCAAATTTCTGACGACGACGATGTCTATGATGACGATGGTGACGAAGATGACTATGATGACGATGATGACGACGCCGACTCCAATGATGACGACGCCGACGCCTACGATGACGACGCCGACGCCTATGATGATGCCGCCGACGCCTAATATGACGACGCCGATACCAATGATGACGACGCCGACGCCTATGATGACGACGCCGACGCCTATGATGATGCCGCCGACGCCTATTATGACGACGCCGACGTCTATGATGATGATGACAACGGCTATTATGAAGACGCCGACGCAAATGATGATGACGCCGTCGCCTATTATGACGATGCTGATGACTATGGTCATGACGCTGATGACTATTATGACGACGCCGACGCCTATGATGATGCCGCCGACGCCTATTATGACGACGCCGACTCCAATGATGATGACGCCGACGCCTATGATGACGACGCCGACGCCTATGATGATGCCGCCGACGCCTATTATGACGACGCCGACGTCTATGATGATGATAACAACGGCTATTATGATGACGCCGACGCCAATAATGATAACGCCGTCGCCTATTATGACGATGCTGATGACTATGGTCATGACGCTGTTGACTATTATGACGTCGCTGACGACTATGAGGACGACGCCAACGCCTAGTATGATGACGCTGACGCCAATGATGACGACGCCGACGCCTATGATGACGACGCCGACGCCTATGATGATACCGCCGACGCCTATTATGACGACGCCGACGCCAATGATGGCGATGCTGATGACTATGGTCATGACGCTGATGACTATTATGACGTCGCTAACGACTATGAGGACGACGCCAACTCCTATGATGATGACGCTGACGCCAATGATGACGACGCCGACGCCTATGATAACGACGCCGACGCCTATGACGATAACGCCGACACCTATTATGACGACGCTGATGACAATGATGGTGACGCTGATGACTATTATGACGACGACGATGCCTATTATGGCGACGCCAACGCCTATGATGATGACCAAATTTAACCTCACCCAAATATAACCTAACCCAAATTTAACCAAACTCAAATTTAACCTAGCCCAAATTAAATCAAACCCAAATTTAACCTAACCCAAATTTAACCTAACCCAAATTTAACCTAACCCAAATTTAACCTAACCCAAATTTAATCTTACCCAAATTTAACCTAACCCAAATTTAACTTACCCAAATTTCTGACGACGACGATGTCTATGATGACGATGGTGACGAAGATGACTATGATGATGATGATGACGACGCCGACTCCAATGATGACGACGCCGACGCCTATGATGACGACGCCGACGCCTATGATTATGCCGCCGACGCCTATTATGACGACGACGACGCCAATGTTGACGACGCCGACGCCTATGATGATGCCGCCGACGCCTATTATGACGACGCCGACTCCAATGATGACGACGCCGACGCCTATGATGACGACGCCGACGCCTATGATGATGCCGCCGACGCCTATTATGACGACGCCGACGTCTATGATGATGATGACAACGGCTATTATGATGACGCCGACGCCAATGATGATAACGCCGTCGCCTATTATGACGATGCTGATGACTATGGTCATGACGCTGTTGACTATTATGACGTCGCTGACGACTAGGAGGACGACGCCAACGCCTAGTATGATGACGCTGACGCCAATGATGACGACGCCGACGCCTATGATGACGACGCCGACGCCTATGATGATACCGCCGAAGCCTATTATGACGACGCCGACGCCAATGATGGCGATGCTGATGACTATGGTCATGACGCTGATGACTATTATGACGTCGCTAACGACTATGAGGACGACGCCAACGCCTATGATGATGACGCTGAAGCCAATGATGACGACGCCGACGCCTATGATAACGACGCCGACGCCTATGACGATAACGCCGACACCTATTATGACGACGCTGATGACAATGATGGTGACGCTGATGACTATAATGACGACACAGATGCCTATTATGGCGACGCAAACGCCAATGATGATGACCAAATTTAACCTCACCCAAATTTAACCTAACCCAAATTTAACCAAACCCAAATTAAATCAAACCCAAATTAAATCAAACCCAAATTTAACCTAACCCAAATTTAACCTAACCCAAATTTAACCTAACCCAAATTTAACCTAACCCAAATTTAACCTAACCCAAATTTAACCTAACCTAACCCTAATTTAATCTTACCCAAATTTAACCTAACCCAAATTTAACCTAACCCAAATTTAACCTAACCCAAATTTAACCTAACCCAAATTTAACCTAACCTAACCCAAATTTAATCTTACCCAAATTTAACCTAACCCAAATTTAACCTAACCCAAATTTAACCTAACCCAAATTTAACCTAACCCAAATTTAACCTAACCTAACCCAAATTGAATCTTACCCAAATTTAACCTAACCCAAATTTAACCTAACCCAAATTTAACCTAACCCAAATTTAACCTAACCTGACACAAATTTAATCTTACCCAAATTTAACCTAACCCAAATTTAACTTACCCAAATTTCTGACGACGACGATGTCAATGATGACGATGGTGACGAAGATGACTATGATGATGATGATGACGACGCCGACTCCAATGATGACGACGCCGACGCCTATGATGACGACGCCGACGCCTATGATTATGCCGCCGACGCCTATTATGACGACGACGACGCCAATGTTGATGATGCCGTCGCCTATTATGACGATGCTGATGACTATGTTCATGACGCTGATGACTATTATGACGTCGCTGACGACTAGGAGGACGACGCCAACGCCTAGTATGATGACGCTGACGCCTACGATGACGACGCCGACGCCTATGATGATGCCGCCGACGCCTAATATGACGACGCCGACACCAATGATGACGACGCCGACGTCTATGATGATGACGACAACCCCTATTATGACGTCGCCGACGCCAATGATGATGATGCCGTCGCCTATTATGACGATGCTGATGACTATGGTCATGACGCTGATGACTATTATGACGTCGCTGACGACTATGAGGACGACGCCAACGCCTATTATGATGACGCTGACGCCAATGATGACGACGCCGACGCCTATGATGACGACGCCAACGCCTATTATGGCGACGCCAAAGCCTATGATGATGACCAAATTTAACCTAACCCAAATTTAGCCTAACCCAAATTTAACCTAACCCAAATTTAACCTAACCTAACCCAAATTTAATCTAACCCAAATTTAACCTAACCCAAATTTAACCACACCCAAATTTGACCTTACCCAAATTTAACTTACCCAAACTTCTGACGACGACGATGTCTATGATGACGATGGTGACGACGATGTCTATGATGACGATGGTGACGAAGATGACTATGATGATGATGATGACGACGCCGACTCCAATGATGACGACGCCGACGCCTATGATGACGACGCCGACGCCTATGATTATGCCGCCGACGCCTATTATGACGACGACGACGCCAATGTTGACGACGCCGACGCCTATGATGATGCCGCCGACGCCTATTATGACGACGCCGACTCCAATGATGACGACGCCGACGCCTATGATGACGACGCCGACGCCTATGATGATGCCGCCGACGCCTATTATGACGACGCCGACGTCTATGATGATGATGACAACGGCTATTATGATGACGCCGACGCCAATGATGATAACGCCGTCGCCTATTATGACGATGCTGATGACTATGGTCATGACGCTGTTGACTATTATGACGTCGCTGACGACTAGGAGGACGACGCCAACGCCTAGTATGATGACGCTGACGCCAATGATGACGACGCCGACGCCTATGATGACGACGCCGACGCCTATGATGATACCGCCGAAGCCTATTATGACGACGCCGACGCCAATGATGGCGATGCTGATGACTATGGTCATGACGCTGATGACTATTATGACGTCGCTAACGACTATGAGGACGACGCCAACGCCTATGATGATGACGCTGAAGCCAATGATGACGACGCCGACGCCTATGATAACGACGCCGACGCCTATGACGATAACGCCGACACCTATTATGACGACGCTGATGACAATGATGGTGACGCTGATGACTATAATGACGACACAGATGCCTATTATGGCGACGCAAACGCCAATGATGATGACCAAATTTAACCTCACCCAAATTTAACCTAACCCAAATTTAACCAAACCCAAATTAAATCAAACCCAAATTTAACCTAACACAAATTTAACCTAACCCAAATTTAACTTACCAAAATTTATGACGACGACGATGTCTATGATGACGACGGTGACGAAGATGACTATGATGATGATGATGACGACGTCGACTCCAATGATGACGACGCCGACGCCTATGATGACGACGCCGACGCCTATGATTATGCCGCCGACGCCTATTATGACGACGACGACGCCAATGTTGATGACGCCGTCGCCTATTATAACGATGCTGATGACTATGTTCATGACGCTGTTGACTATTATGACGTCGCTGACGACTATGAGGACGACGCCAACGCCTATTATGATGACGCTGACGCCAATTATAACGACGCCGACGCCAATGATGGCGACGCCGACGTCTATGATGATGACGACAACCCCTAATATGACGTCACCGACGCCAATGATAATGATGCCGTCGCCTATTATGACGATGCTGATGACTATGGTCATGACGCTGATGACTATTATGACGTCGCTGACGACTATGAGGACGACGCCAACGCCTATTATGATGACGCTGACGCCAATGATGACGACGCCGACGCCTATGATGACGATGCCGACGCCTATTATGGCGACGCCGAAGCCTATGATGATGACCAAATTTAACCTAACCGAAATTTAGCCTAACCCAAATTTAACCTAACCCAAATTTAACCTAACCCAAATTTAACCTAACCTAACCCAAATTTAATCTAACCCAAATTTAACCTAACCCAAATTTAACCACACCCAAATTTGACCTAACCCAAATTTAACCTAACCCAAATTTAACCTAACCCAAATTTAACCTAACCCAAATTTAACCTAACCCAAATTTAACCTAACCCAAATTTAACCTAACCCAAATTTAACCTAACCCAAATTTAACCTAACCCAAATTTAACCTAACCCAAATTTAACCTAACCCAAATTTAACCTAACCTAACCCTAATTTAATCTTACCCAAATTTAACCTAACCCAAATTTAACCTAACCCAAATTTAACCTAACCCAAATTTAACCTAACCCAAATTTAACCTAACCTAACCCAAATTTAATCTTACCCAAATTTAACCTAACCCAAATTTAACCTAACCCAAATTTAACCTAACCCAAATTTAACCTAACCCAAATTTAACCTAACCTAACCCAAATTGAATCTTACCCAAATTTAACCTAACCCAAATTTAACCTAACCCAAATTTAACCTAACCCAAATTTAACCTAACCTGACACAAATTTAATCTTACCCAAATTTAACCTAACCCAAATTTAACTTACCCAAATTTCTGACGACGACGATGTCAATGATGACGATGGTGACGAAGATGACTATGATGATGATGATGACGACGCCGACTCCAATGATGACGACGCCGACGCCTATGATGACGACGCCGACGCCTATGATTATGCCTCCGACGCCTATTATGACGACGACGACGCCAATGTTGATGATGCCGTCGCCTATTATGACGATGCTGATGACTATGTTCATGACGCTGATGACTATTATGACGTCGCTGACGACTAGGAGGACGACGCCAACGCCTAGTATGATGACGCTGACGCCTACGATGACGACGCCGACGCCTATGATGATGCCGCCGACGCCTAATATGACGACGCCGACACCAATGATGACGACGCCGACGTCTATGATGATGACGACAACCCCTATTATGACGTCGCCGACGCCAATGATGATGATGCCGTCGCCTATTATGACGATGCTGATGACTATGGTCATGACGCTGATGACTATTATGACGTCGCTGACGACTATGAGGACGACGCCAACGCCTATTATGATGACGCTGACGCCTATGATGACGACGCCAACGCCTATTATGGCGACGCCAAAGCCTATGATGATGACCAAATTTAACCTAACCCAAATTTAGCCTAACCCAAATTTAACCTAACCCAAATTTAACCTAACCTAACCCAAATTTAATCTAACCCAAATTTAACCTAACCCAAATTTAACCACACCCAAATTTGACCTTACCCAAATTTAACTTACCCAAACTTCTGACGACGACGATGTCTATGATGACGATGGTGACGACGATGTCTATGATGACGATGGTGACGAAGATGACTATGATGATGATGATGACGACGCCGACTCCAATGATGACGACGCCGACGCCTATGATGACGACGCCGACGCCTATGATTATGCCGCCGACGCCTATTATGACGACGACGACGCCAATGTTGACGACGCCGACGCCTATGATGATGCCGCCGACGCCTATTATGACGACGCCGACTCCAATGATGACGACGCCGACGCCTATGATGACGACGCCGACGCCTATGATGATGCCGCCGACACCTATTATGACGACGCCGACGTCTATGATGATGATGACAACGGCTATTATGATGACGCCGACGCCAATGATGATAACGCCGTCGCCTATTATGACGATGCTGATGACTATGGTCATGACGCTGTTGACTATTATGACGTCGCTGACGACTAGGAGGACGACGCCAACGCCTAGTATGATGACGCTGACGCCAATGATGACGACGCCGACGCCTATGATGACGACGCCGACGCCTATGATGATACCGCCGAAGCCTATTATGACGACGCCGACGCCAATGATGGCGATGCTGATGACTATGGTCATGACGCTGATGACTATTATGACGTCGCTAACGACTATGAGGACGACGCCAACGCCTATGATGATGACGCTGAAGCCAATGATGACGACGCCGACGCCTATGATAACGACGCCGACGCCTATGACGATAACGCCGACACCTATTATGACGACGCTGATGACAATGATGGTGACGCTGATGACTATAATGACGACACAGATGCCTATTATGGCGACGCAAACGCCAATGATGATGACCAAATTTAACCTCACCCAAATTTAACCTAACCCAAATTTAACCAAACCCAAATTAAATCAAACCCAAATTTAACCTAACACAAATTTAACCTAACCCAAATTTAACTTACCAAAATTTATGACGACGACGATGTCTATGATGACGACGGTGACGAAGATGACTATGATGATGATGATGACGACGTCGACTCCAATGATGACGACGCCGACGCCTATGATGACGACGCCGACGCCTATGATTATGCCGCCGACGCCTATTATGACGACGACGACGCCAATGTTGATGACGCCGTCGCCTATTATAACGATGCTGATGACTATGTTCATGACGCTGTTGACTATTATGACGTCGCTGACGACTATGAGGACGACGCCAACGCCTATTATGATGACGCTGACGCCAATTATAACGACGCCGACGCCAATGATGGCGACGCCGACGTCTATGATGATGACGACAACCCCTATTATGACGTCACCGACGCCAATGATAATGATGCCGTCGCCTATTATGACGATGCTGATGACTATGGTCATGACGCTGATGACTATTATGACGTCGCTGACGACTATGAGGACGACGCCAACGCCTATTATGATGACGCTGACGCCAATGATGACGACGCCGACGCCTATGATGACGATGCCGACGCCTATTATGGCGACGCCGAAGCCTATGATGATGACCAAATTTAACCTAACCGAAATTTAGCCTAACCCAAATTTAACCTAACCCAAATTTAACCTAACCCAAATTTAACCTAACCTAACCCAAATTTAATCTAACCCAAATTTAACCTAACCCAAATTTAACCACACCCAAATTTGACCTAACCCAAATTTAACCTAACCCAAATTTAACCTAACCCAAATTTAACCTAACCCAAATTTAACTTAACCCAAATTTAACCTAACCCAAATTTAACCTAACCCAAATTTAACCTAACCCAAATTTAACCTAACCCAAATTTAACCTAACCTAACCCTAATTTAATCTTACCCAAATTTAACCTAACCCAAATTTAACCTAACCCAAATTTAACCTAACCCAAATTTAACCTAACCTAACCCAAATTTAATCTAACCCAAATTTAACCTAACCCAAATTTAACCACACCCAAATTTGACCTAACCCAAATTTAACTTACCCAAACTTCTGACGACGACGATGTCTATGATGACGACGGTGACGAAGATGACTATGATGATGATGATGACGACGTCGACTCCAATGATGACGACGCCGACGCCTATGATGACGACGCCGACGCCTATGATTATGCCGCCGACGCCTATTATGACGACGACGACGCCAATGTTGATGACGCCGTCGCCTATTATAACGATGCTGATGACTATGTTCATGACGCTGTTGACTATTATGACGTCGCTGACGACTATGAGGACGACGCCAACGCCTATTATGATGACGCTGACGCCAATTATAACGACGCCGACGCCAATGATGGCGACGCCGACGTCTATGATGATGACGACAACCCCTATTATGACGTCACCGACGCCAATGATAATGATGCCGTCGCCTATTATGACGATGCTGATGACTATGGTCATGACGCTGATGACTATTATGACGTCGCTGACGACTATGAGGACGACGCCAACGCCTATTATGATGACGCTGACGCCAATGATGACGACGCCGACGCCTATGATGACGATGCCGACGCCTATTATGGCGACGCCGAAGCCTATGATGATGACCAAATTTAACCTAACCGAAATTTAGCCTAACCCAAATTTAACCTAACCCAAATTTAACCTAACCCAAATTTAACCTAACCTAACCCAAATTTAATCTAACCCAAATTTAACCTAACCCAAATTTAACCACACCCAAATTTGACCTAACCCAAATTTAACCTAACCCAAATTTAACCTAACCCAAATTTAACCTAACCCAAATTTAACTTAACCCAAATTTAACCTAACCCAAATTTAACCTAACCCAAATTTAACCTAACCCAAATTTAACCTAACCCAAATTTAACCTAACCTAACCCTAATTTAATCTTACCCAAATTTAACCTAACCCAAATTTAACCTAACCCAAATTTAACCTAACCCAAATTTAACCTAACCCAAATTTAACCTAACCTAACCCAAATTTAATCTTACCCAAATTTAACCTAACCCAAATTTAACCTAACCCAAATTTAACCTAACCCAAATTTAACCTAACCCAAATTTAACCTAACCCAAATTTAACATAACCTGACACAAATTTAATCTTACCCAAATTTAACCTAACCCAAATTTAACTTACCCAAATTTCTGACGACGACGATGTCAATGATGACGATGGTGACGAAGATGACTATGATGATGATGATGACGACGCCGACTCCAATGATGACGACGCCGACGCCTATGATGACGACGCCGACGCCTATGATTATGCCGCCGACGCCTATTATGACGACGACGACGCCAATGTTGATGATGCCGTCGCCTATTATGACGATGCTGATGACTATGTTCATGACGCTGATGACTATTATGACGTCGCTGACGACTAGGAGGACGACGCCAACGCCTAGTATGATGACGCTGACGCCAATGATGACGACGCCGACGCCTATGATGACGACGCCGACGCCTATGATGATACCGCCGAAGCCTATTATGACGACGCCGACGCCAATGATGGCGATGCTGATGACTATGGTCATGACGCTGATGACTATTATGACGTCGCTAACGACTATGAGGACGACGCCAACGCCTATGATGATGACGCTGACGCCAATGATGACGACGCCGACGCCTATGATAACGACGCCGACGCCTATGACGATAACGCCGACACCTATTATGACGACGCTGATGACAATGATGGTGACGCTGATGACTATAATGACGACACCGATGCCTATTATGGCGACGCAAACGCCAATGATGATGACCAAATTTAACCTCACCCAAATTTAACCTTACCCAAATTTAACCAAACCCAAATTAAATCAAACCCAAATTTAACCTAACCCAAATTTAACCTAACCCAAATTTAACTTACCAAAATTTATGACGACGACGATGTCTATGATGACGACGGTGACGAAGATGACTATGATGATGATGATGACGACGTCGACTCCAATGATGACGACGCCGACGCCTATGATGACGACGCCGACGCCTATGATTATGCCGCCGACGCCTATTATGACGACGACGACGCCAATGTTGATGATGCCGTCGCCTATTATAACGATGCTGATGACTATGTTCATGACGCTGTTGACTATTATGACGTCGCTGACGACTATGAGGACGACGCCAACGCCTATTATGATGACGCTGACGCCAATTATAACGACGCCGACGCCAATGATGGCGACGCCGACGTCTATGATGATGACGACAACCCCTATTATGACGTCACCGACGCCAATGATAATGATGCCGTCGCCTATTATGACGATGCTGATGACTATGGTCATGACGCTGATGACTATTATGACGTCGCTGACGACTATGAGGACGACGCCAACGCCTATTATGATGACGCTGACGCCAATGATGACGACGCCGACGCCTATGATGACGACGCCGACGCCTATTATGGCGACGCCGAAGCCTATGATGATGACCAAATTTAACCTAACCGAAATTTAGCCTAACCCAAATTTAACCTAACCCAAATTTAACCTAACCTAACCCAAATTTAATCTAACCCAAATTTAACCTAACCCAAATTTAACCACACCCAAATTTGACCTAACCCAAATTTAACCTAACCCAAATTTAACCTAACCCAAATTTAACCTAACCTAACCTAACCTAACCTAACCTAACCTAACCTAACCTAACCTAACCCAAATTTAACCTAACCCAAATTTAACCTAACCCAAATTTAACCTAACCTAACCCTAATTTAATCTTACCCAAATTTAACCTAACCCAAATTTAACCTAACCCAAATTTAACCTAACCCAAATTTAACCTAACCTAACCCAAATTTAATCTTACCCAAATTTAACCTAACCCAAATTTAACCTAACCCAAATTTAACCTAACCCAAATTTAACCTAACCTAACCCAAATTTAATCTTACCCAAATTTAACCTAACCCAAATTTAACCTAACCCAAATTTAACCTAACCCAAATTTAACCTAACCTGACCCAAATTTAATCTTACCCAAATTTAACCTAACCCAAATTTAACTTACCCAAATTTCTGACGACGACGATGTCAATGATGACGATGGTGACGAAGATGACTATGATGATGATGATGACGACGCCGACTCCAATGATGACGACGCCGACGCCTATGATGACGACGCCGACGCCTATGATTATGCCGCCGACGCCTATTATGACGATGACGACGCCAATGTTGATGATGCCGTCGCCTATTATGACGATGCTGATGACTATGTTCATGACGCTGATGACTATTATGACGTCGCTGACGACTAGGAGGACGACGCCAACGCCTAGTATGATGACGCTGACGCCAATGATGACGACGCCGACGCCTATGATGACGACGCCGACGCCTATGATGATACCGCCGAAGCCTATTATGACGACGCCGACGCCAATGATGGCGATGCTGATGACTATGGTCATGACGCTGATGACTATTATGACGTCGCTAACGACTATGAGGACGACGCCAACGCCTATGATGATGACGCTGACGCCAATGATGACGACGCCGACGCCTATGATAACGACGCCGGCGTCGTCATCATTGGCGTCGGCGTCGTCATAATAGGCTTCGGCGGTATCATCATAGGCGTCGGCGTCGTCATCATAGGCGTCGGCGTCGTCATCATTGGCGTCAGCGTCATCATACTAGGCGTTGGCGTCGTCCTCCTAGTCGTCAGCGACGTCATAATAGTCATCAGCGTCATGAACATAGTCATCAGCATCGTCATAATAGGCGACGGCATCATCAACATTGGCGTCGTCATCGTCATAATAGGCGTCGGCGGCATAATCATAGGCGTCGGCGTCGTCATCATAGGCGTCGGCGTCGTCATCATTGGAGTCGGCGTCGTCATCATCATCATCATAGTCATCTTCGTCACCATCGTCATCATTGACATCGTCGTCGTCAGAAATTTGGGTAAGTTAAATTTGGGTTAGGTTAAATTTGGGTAAGATTAAATTTGGGTCAGGTTAGGTTAAATTTGGGTTAGGTTAAATTTGGGTTAGGTTAAATTTGGGTTAGGTTAAATTTGGGTAAGATTAAATTTGGGTTAGGTTAGGTTAAATTTGGGTTAGGTTAAATTTGGGTTAGGTTAAATTTGGGTTAGGTTAAATTTGGGTAAGATTAAATTTGGGTTAGGTTAGGTTAAATTTGGGTTAGGTTAAATTTGGGTTAGGTTAAATTTGGGTTAGGTTAAATTTGGGTAAGATTAAATTAGGGTTAGGTTAGGTTAAATTTGGGTTAGGTTAAATTTGGGTTAGGTTAAATTTGGGTTAGGTTAGGTTAGGTTAGGTTAGGTTAGGTTAGGTTAGGTTAGGTTAGGTTAAATTTGGGTTAGGTTAAATTTGGGTTAGGTTAAATTTGGGTTAGGTCAAATTTGGGTGTGGTTAAATTTGGGTTAGGTTAAATTTGGGTTAGATTAAATTTGGGTTAGGTTAGGTTAAATTTGGGTTAGGTTAAATTTGGGTTAGGCTAAATTTCGGTTAGGTTAAATTTGGTCATCATCATAGGCTTCGGCGTCGCCATAATAGGCGTCGGCGTCGTCATCATAGGCGTCGGCGTCGTCATCATTGGCGTCAGCGTCATCATAATAGGCGTTGGCGTCGTCCTCATAGTCGTCAGCGACGTCATAATAGTCATCAGCGTCATGACCATAGTCATCAGCATCGTCATAATAGGCGACGGCATCATTATCATTGGCGTCGGTGACGTCATAATAGGGGTTGTCGTCATCATCATAGACGTCGGCGTCGCCATCATTGGCGTCGGCGTCGTTATAATTGGCGTCAGCGTCATCATAATAGGCGTTGGCGTCGTCCTCATAGTCGTCAGCGACGTCATAATAGTCAACAGCGTCATGAACATAGTCATCAGCATCGTTATAATAGGCGACGGCATCATCAACATTGGCGTCGTCGTCGTCATAATAGGCGTCGGCGGCATAATCATAGGCGTCGGCGTCGTCATCATAGGCGTCGGCGTCGTCATCATTGGAGTCGACGTCGTCATCATCATCATCATAGTCATCTTCGTCACCGTCGTCATCATAGACATCGTCGTCGTCATAAATTTTGGTAAGTTAAATTTGGGTTAGGTTAAATTTGGGTTAGGTTAAATTTGGGTTTGATTTAATTTGGGTTTGGTTAAATTTGGGTAAGGTTAAATTTGGGTGAGGTTAAATTTGGTCATCATCATTGGCGTTTGCGTCGCCATAATAGGCATCGGTGTCGTCATTATAGTCATCAGCGTCACCATCATTGTCATCAGCGTCGTCATAATAGGTGTCGGCGTTATCGTCATAGGCGTCGGCGTCGTTATCATAGGCGTCGGCGTCGTCATCATTGGCGTCAGCGTCATCATCATAGGCGTTGGCGTCGTCCTCATAGTCGTTAGCGACGTCATAATAGTCATCAGCGTCATGACCATAGTCATCAGCATCGCCATCATTGGCGTCGGCGTCGTCATAATAGGCTTCGGCGGTATCATCATAGGCGTCGGCGTCGTCATCATAGGCGTCGGCGTCGTCATCATTGGCGTCAGCGTCATCATACTAGGCGTTGGCGTCGTCCTCCTAGTCGTCAGCGACGTCATAATAGTCATCAGCGTCATGAACATAGTCATCAGCATCGTCATAATAGGCGACGGCATCATCAACATTGGCGTCGTCGTCGTCATAATAGGCGTCGGCGGCATAATCATAGGCGTCGGCGTCGTCATCATAGGCGTCGGCGTCGTCATCATTGGAGTCGGCGTCGTCATCATCATCATCATAGTCATCTTCGTCACCATCGTCATCATTGACATCGTCGTCGTCAGAAATTTGGGTAAGTTAAATTTGGGTTAGGTTAAATTTGGGTAAGATTAAATTTGTGTCAGGTTATGTTAAATTTGGGTTAGGTTAAATTTGGGTTAGGTTAAATTTGGGTTAGGTTAAATTTGGGTTAGGTTAAATTTGGGTTAGGTTAAATTTGGGTAAGATTAAATTTGGGTTAGGTTAGGTTAAATTTGGGTTAGGTTAAATTTGGGTTAGGTTAAATTTGGGTTAGGTTAAATTTGGGTTAGGTTAAATTTGGGTAAGATTAAATTAGGGTTAGGTTAGGTTAAATTTGGGTTAGGTTAAATTTGGGTTAGGTTAAATTTGGGTTAGGTTAAATTTGGGTTAGGTTAAATTTGGGTTAAGTTAAATTTGGGTTAGGTTAAATTTGGGTTAGGTTAAATTTGGGTTAGGTTAAATTTGGGTTAGGTCAAATTTGGGTGTGGTTAAATTTGGGTTAGGTTAAATTTGGGTTAGATTAAATTTGGGTTAGGTTAGGTTAAATTTGGGTTAGGTTAAATTTGGGTTAGGTTAAATTTGGGTTAGGCTAAATTTCGGTTAGGTTAAATTTGGTCATCATCATAGGCTTCGGCGTCGCCATAATAGGCGTCGGCATCGTCATCATAGGCGTCGGCGTCGTCATCATTGGCGTCAGCGTCATCATAATAGGCGTTGGCGTCGTCCTCATAGTCGTCAGCGACGTCATAATAGTCATCAGCGTCATGACCATAGTCATCAGCATCGTCATAATAGGCGACGGCATCATTATCATTGGCGTCGGTGACGTCATAATAGGGGTTGTCGTCATCATCATAGACGTCGGCGTCGCCATCATTGGCGTCGGCGTCGTTATAATTGGCGTCAGCGTCATCATAATAGGCGTTGGCGTCGTCCTCATAGTCGTCAGCGACGTCATAATAGTCAACAGCGTCATGAACATAGTCATCAGCATCGTTATAATAGGCGACGGCGTCATCAACATTGGCGTCGTCGTCGTCATAATAGGCGTCGGCGGCATAATCATAGGCGTCGGCGTCGTCATCATAGGCGTCGGCGTCGTCATCATTGGAGTCGACGTCGTCATCATCATCATCATAGTCATCTTCGTCACCGTCGTCATCATAGACATCGTCGTCGTCAGAAGTTTGGGTAAGTTAAATTTGGGTTAGGTCAAATTTGGG
The DNA here is from genome assembly GCA_029852875.1 of Mythimna loreyi. Lineage (NCBI taxonomy): Eukaryota > Metazoa > Arthropoda > Insecta > Lepidoptera > Noctuidae > Mythimna > Mythimna loreyi. The sequence goes on from JARGEH010000062.1 coordinate 52,589, forward strand.
TGTGGTTAAATTTGGGTTAGGTTAAATTTGGGTTAGATTAAATTTGGGTTAGGTTAGGTTAAATTTGGGTTAGGTTAAATTTGGGTTAGGTTAAATTTGGGTTAGGTTAAATTTGGGTAAGATTAAATTAGGGTTAGGTTAGGTTAAATTTGGGTTAGGTTAAATTTGGGTTAGGTTAAATTTGGGTTAGGTTAAATTTGGGTTAGGTTAAATTTGGGTTAAGTTAAATTTGGGTTAGGTTAAATTTGGGTTAGGTTAAATTTGGGTTAGGTTAAATTTGGGTTAGGTCAAATTTGGGTGTGGTTAAATTTGGGTTAGGTTAAATTTGGGTTAGATTAAATTTGGGTTAGGTTAGGTTAAATTTGGGTTAGGTTAAATTTGGGTTAGGTTAAATTTGGGTTAGGCTAAATTTCGGTTAGGTTAAATTTGGTCATCATCATAGGCTTCGGCGTCGCCATAATAGGCGTCGGCATCGTCATCATAGGCGTCGGCGTCGTCATCATTGGCGTCAGCGTCATCATAATAGGCGTTGGCGTCGTCCTCATAGTCGTCAGCGACGTCAGATAGTCATCAGCGTCATGACCATAGTCATCAGCATCGTCATAATAGGCGACGGCATCATTATCATTGGCGTCGGTGACGTCATAATAGGGGTTGTCGTCATCATCATAGACGTCGGCGTCGCCATCATTGGCGTCGGCGTCGTTATAATTGGCGTCAGCGTCATCATAATAGGCGTTGGCGTCGTCCTCATAGTCGTCAGCGACGTCATAATAGTCAACAGCGTCATGAACATAGTCATCAGCATCGTTATAATAGGCGACGGCGTCATCAACATTGGCGTCGTCGTCGTCATAATAGGCGTCGGCGGCATAATCATAGGCGTCGGCGTCGTCATCATAGGCGTCGGCGTCGTCATCATTGGAGTCGACGTCGTCATCATCATCATCATAGTCATCTTCGTCACCGTCGTCATCATAGACATCGTCGTCGTCATAAATTTTGGTAAGTTAAATTTGGGTTAGGTTAAATTTGTGTTAGGTTAAATTTGGGTTTGATTTAATTTGGGTTTGGTTAAATTTGGGTTAGGTTAAATTTGGGTGAGGTTAAATTTGGTCATCATCATTGGCGTTTGCGTCGCCATAATAGGCATCTGTGTCGTCATTATAGTCATCAGCGTCACCATCATTGTCATCAGCGTCGTCATAATAGGTGTCGGCGTTATCGTCATAGGCGTCGGCGTCGTTATCATAGGCGTCGGCGTCGTCATCATTGGCTTCAGCGTCATCATCATAGGCGTTGGCGTCGTCCTCATAGTCGTTAGCGACGTCATAATAGTCATCAGCGTCATGACCATAGTCATCAGCATCGCCATCATTGGCGTCGGCGTCGTCATAATAGGCTTCGGCGGTATCATCATAGGCGTCGGCGTCGTCATCATAGGCGTCGGCGTCGTCATCATTGGCGTCAGCGTCATCATACTAGGCGTTGGCGTCGTCCTCCTAGTCGTCAGCGACGTCATAATAGTCAACAGCGTCATGACCATAGTCATCAGCATCGTCATAATAGGCGACGGCGTTATCATCATTGGCGTCGGCGTCATCATAATAGCCGTTGTCATCATCATCATAGACGTCGGCGTCGTCATAATAGGTGTCGGCGGCATCATCATAGGCGTCGGCGTCGTCATCATAGGCGTCGGCGTCGTCATCATTGGAGTCGGCGTCGTCATAATAGGCGTCGGCGGCATCATCATAGGCGTCGGCGTCGTCAACATTGGCGTCGTCGTCGTCATAATAGGCGTCGGCGGCATAATCATAGGCGTCGGCGTCGTCATCATAGGCGTCGGCGTCGTCATCATTGGAGTCGGCGTCGTCATCATCATCATCATAGTCATCTTCGTCACCATCGTCATCATAGACATCGTCGTCACCATCGTCATCATAGACATCGTCGTCGTCAGAAGTTTGGGTAAGTTAAATTTGGGTAAGGTCAAATTTGGGTGTGGTTAAATTTGGGTTAGGTTAAATTTGGGTTAGATTAAATTTGGGTTAGGTTAGGTTAAATTTGGGTTAGGTTAAATTTGGGTTAGGCTAAATTTGGGTTAGGTTAAATTTGGTCATCATCATAGGCTTTGGCGTCGCCATAATAGGCGTTGGCGTCGTCATCATAGGCGTCAGCGTCATCATAATAGGCGTTGGCGTCGTCCTCATAGTCGTCAGCGACGTCATAATAGTCATCAGCGTCATGACCATAGTCATCAGCATCGTCATAATAGGCGACGGCATCATCATCATTGGCGTCGGCGACGTCATAATAGGGGTTGTCGTCATCATCATAGACGTCGGCGTCGTCATCATTGGTGTCGGCGTCGTCATATTAGGCGTCGGCGGCATCATCATAGGCGTCGGCGTCGTCATCGTAGGCGTCAGCGTCATCATACTAGGCGTTGGCGTCGTCCTCCTAGTCGTCAGCGACGTCATAATAGTCATCAGCGTCATGAACATAGTCATCAGCATCGTCATAATAGGCGACGGCATCATCAACATTGGCGTCGTCGTCGTCATAATAGGCGTCGGAGGCATAATCATAGGCGTCGGCGTCGTCATCATAGGCGTCGGCGTCGTCATCATTGGAGTCGGCGTCGTCATCATCATCATCATAGTCATCTTCGTCACCATCGTCATCATTGACATCGTCGTCGTCAGAAATTTGGGTAAGTTAAATTTGGGTTAGGTTAAATTTGGGTAAGATTAAATTTGTGTCAGGTTAGGTTAAATTTGGGTTAGGTTAAATTTGGGTTAGGTTAAATTTGGGTTAGGTTAAATTTGGGTAAGATTCAATTTGGGTTAGGTTAGGTTAAATTTGGGTTAGGTTAAATTTGGGTTAGGTTAAATTTGGGTTAGGTTAAATTTGGGTTAGGTTAAATTTGGGTAAGATTAAATTTGGGTTAGGTTAGGTTAAATTTGGGTTAGGTTAAATTTGGGTTAGGTTAAATTTGGGTTAGGTTAAATTTGGGTTAGGTTAAATTTGGGTAAGATTAAATTAGGGTTAGGTTAGGTTAAATTTGGGTTAGGTTAAATTTGGGTTAGGTTAAATTTGGGTTAGGTTAAATTTGGGTTAGGTTAAATTTGGGTTAGGTTAAATTTGGGTTAGGTTAAATTTGGGTTAGGTTAAATTTGGGTTAGGTTAAATTTGGGTTAGGTTAAATTTGGGTTAGGTCAAATTTGGGTGTGGTTAAATTTGGGTTAGGTTAAATTTGGGTTAGATTAAATTTGGGTTAGGTTAGGTTAAATTTGGGTTAGGTTAAATTTGGGTTAGGTTAAATTTGGGTTAGGCTAAATTTCGGTTAGGTTAAATTTGGTCATCATCATAGGCTTCGGCGTCGCCATAATAGGCGTCGGCATCGTCATCATAGGCGTCGGCGTCGTCATCATTGGCGTCAGCGTCATCATAATAGGCGTTGGCGTCGTCCTCATAGTCGTCAGCGACGTCATAATAGTCATCAGCGTCATGACCATAGTCATCAGCATCGTCATAATAGGCGACGGCATCATTATCATTGGCGTCGGTGACGTCATATTAGGGGTTGTCGTCATCATCATAGACGTCGGCGTCGCCATCATTGGCGTCGGCGTCGTTATAATTGGCGTCAGCGTCATCATAATAGGCGTTGGCGTCGTCCTCATAGTCGTCAGCGACGTCATAATAGTCAACAGCGTCATGAACATAGTCATCAGCATCGTTATAATAGGCGACGGCGTCATCAACATTGGCGTCGTCGTCGTCATAATAGGCGTCGGCGGCATAATCATAGGCGTCGGCGTCGTCATCATAGGCGTCGGCGTCGTCATCATTGGAGTCGACGTCGTCATCATCATCATCATAGTCATCTTCGTCACCGTCGTCATCATAGACATCGTCGTCGTCATAAATTTTGGTAAGTTAAATTTGGGTTAGGTTAAATTTGTGTTAGGTTAAATTTGGGTTTGATTTAATTTGGGTTTGGTTAAATTTGGGTTAGGTTAAATTTGGGTGAGGTTAAATTTGGTCATCATCATTGGCGTTTGCGTCGCCATAATAGGCATCTGTGTCGTCATTATAGTCATCAGCGTCACCATCATTGTCATCAGCGTCGTCATAATAGGTGTCGGCGTTATCGTCATAGGCGTCGGCGTCGTTATCATAGGCGTCGGCGTCGTCATCATTGGCTTCAGCGTCATCATCATAGGCGTTGGCGTCGTCCTCATAGTCGTTAGCGACGTCATAATAGTCATCAGCGTCATGACCATAGTCATCAGCATCGCCATCATTGGCGTCGGCGTCGTCATAATAGGCTTCGGCGGTATCATCATAGGCGTCGGCGTCGTCATCATAGGCGTCGGCGTCGTCATCATTGGCGTCAGCGTCATCATACTAGGCGTTGGCGTCGTCCTCCTAGTCGTCAGCGACGTCATAATAGTCAACAGCGTCATGACCATAGTCATCAGCATCGTCATAATAGGCGACGGCGTTATCATCATTGGCGTCGGCGTCATCATAATAGCCGTTGTCATCATCATCATAGACGTCGGCGTCGTCATAATAGGCGTCGGCGGCATCATCATAGGCGTCGGCGTCGTCATCATAGGCGTCGGCGTCGTCATCATTGGAGTCGGCGTCGTCATAATAGGCGTCGGCGGCATCATCATAGGCGTCGGCGTCGTCAACATTGGCGTCGTCGTCGTCATAATAGGCGTCGGCGGCATAATCATAGGCGTCGGCGTCGTCATCATAGGCGTCGGCGTCGTCATCATTGGAGTCGGCGTCGTCATCATCATCATCATAGTCATCTTCGTCACCATCGTCATCATAGACATCGTCGTCACCATCGTCATCATAGACATCGTCGTCGTCAGAAGTTTGGGTAAGTTAAATTTGGGTAAGGTCAAATTTGGGTGTGGTTAAATTTGGGTTAGGTTAAATTTGGGTTAGATTAAATTTGGGTTAGGTTAGGTTAAATTTGGGTTAGGTTAAATTTGGGTTAGGCTAAATTTGGGTTAGGTTAAATTTGGTCATCATCATAGGCTTTGGCGTCGCCATAATAGGCGTTGGCGTCGTCATCATAGGCGTCGGCGTCGTCATCATTGGCGTCAGCGTCATCATAATAGGCGTTGGCGTCGTCCTCATAGTCGTCAGCGACGTCATAATAGTCATCAGCGTCATGACCATAGTCATCAGCATCGTCATAATAGGCGACGGCATCATCATCATTGGCGTCGGCGACGTCATAATAGGGGTTGTCGTCATCATCATAGACGTCGGCGTCGTCATCATTGGTGTCGGCGTCGTCATATTAGGCGTCGGCGGCATCATCATAGGCGTCGGCGTCGTCATCGTAGGCGTCAGCGTCATCATACTAGGCGTTGGCGTCGTCCTCCTAGTCGTCAGCGACGTCATAATAGTCATCAGCGTCATGAACATAGTCATCAGCATCGTCATAATAGGCGACGGCATCATCAACATTGGCGTCGTCGTCGTCATAATAGGCGTCGGCGGCATAATCATAGGCGTCGGCGTCGTCATCATAGGCGTCGGCGTCGTCATCATTGGAGTCGGCGTCGTCATCATCATCATCATAGTCATCTTCGTCACCATCGTCATCATTGACATCGTCGTCGTCAGAAATTTGGGTAAGTTAAATTTGGGTTAGGTTAAATTTGGGTAAGATTAAATTTGTGTCAGGTTAGGTTAAATTTGGGTTAGGTTAAATTTGGGTTAGGTTAAATTTGGGTTAGGTTAAATTTGGGTAAGATTCAATTTGGGTTAGGTTAGGTTAAATTTGGGTTAGGTTAAATTTGGGTTAGGTTAAATTTGGGTTAGGTTAAATTTGGGTTAGGTTAAATTTGGGTAAGATTAAATTTGGGTTAGGTTAGGTTAAATTTGGGTTAGGTTAAATTTGGGTTAGGTTAAATTTGGGTTAGGTTAAATTTGGGTTAGGTTAAATTTGGGTAAGATTAAATTAGGGTTAGGTTAGGTTAAATTTGGGTTAGGTTAAATTTGGGTTAGGTTAAATTTGGGTTAGGTTAAATTTGGGTTAGGTTAAATTTGGGTTAGGTTAAATTTGGGTTTGATTTAATTTGGGTTTGATTTAATTTGGGTTTGGTTAAATTTGGGTTAGGTTAAATTTGGGTGAGGTTAAATTTGGTCATCATCATTGGCGTTTGCGTCGCCATAATAGGCATCTGTGTCGTCATTATAGTCATCAGCGTCACCATCATTGTCATCAGCGTCGTCATAATAGGTGTCGGCGTTATCGTCATAGGCGTCGGCGTCGTTATCATAGGCGTCGGCGTCGTCATCATTGGCTTCAGCGTCATCATCATAGGCGTTGGCGTCGTCCTCATAGTCGTTAGCGACGTCATAATAGTCATCAGCGTCATGACCATAGTCATCAGCATCGCCATCATTGGCGTCGGCGTCGTCATAATAGGCTTCGGCGGTATCATCATAGGCGTCGGCGTCGTCATCATAGGCGTCGGCGTCGTCATCATTGGCGTCAGCGTCATCATACTAGGCGTTGGCGTCGTCCTCCTAGTCGTCAGCGACGTCATAATAGTCAACAGCGTCATGACCATAGTCATCAGCATCGTCATAATAGGCGACGGCGTTATCATCATTGGCGTCGGCGTCATCATAATAGCCGTTGTCATCATCATCATAGACGTCGGCGTCGTCATAATAGGCGTCGGCGGCATCATCATAGGCGTCGGCGTCGTCATCATAGGCGTCGGCGTCGTCATCATTGGAGTCGGCGTCGTCATAATAGGCGTCGGCGGCATCATCATAGGCGTCGGCGTCGTCAACATTGGCGTCGTCGTCGTCATAATAGGCGTCGGCGGCATAATCATAGGCGTCGGCGTCGTCATCATAGGCGTCGGCGTCGTCATCATTGGAGTCGGCGTCGTCATCATCATCATCATAGTCATCTTCGTCACCATCGTCATCATAGACATCGTCGTCGTCAGAAATTTGGGTAAGTTAAATTTGGGTTAGGTTAAATTTGGGTAAGATTAAATTTGGGTTAGGTTAAATTTGGGTTAGGTTAAATTTGGGTTAGGTTAAATTTGGGTTAGGTTAAATTTGGGTTTGATTTAATTTGGGCTAGGTTAAATTTGAGTTTGGTTAAATTTGGGTTAGGTTATATTTGGGTGAGGTTAAATTTGGTCATCATCATAGGCGTTGGCGTCGCCATAATAGGCATCGTCGTCGTCATAATAGTCATCAGCGTCACCATCATTGTCATCAGCGTCGTCATAATAGGTGTCGGCGTTATCGTCATAGGCGTCGGCGTCGTTATCATAGGCGTCGGCGTCGTCATCATTGGCGTCAGCGTCATCATCATAGGAGTTGGCGTCGTCCTCATAGTCGTTAGCGACGTCATAATAGTCATCAGCGTCATGACCATAGTCATCAGCATCGCCATCATTGGCGTCGGCGTCGTCATAATAGGCGTCGGCGGTATCATCATAGGCGTCGGCGTCGTCATCATAGGCGTCGGCGTCGTCATCATTGGCGTCAGCGTCATCATACTAGGCGTTGGCGTCGTCCTCATAGTCGTCAGCGACGTCATAATAGTCAACAGCGTCATGACCATAGTCATCAGCATCGTCATAATAGGCGACGGCGTTATCATTATTGGCGTCGGCGTCATCATAATAGCCGTTGTTATCATCATCATAGACGTCGGCGTCGTCATAATAGGCGTCGGCGGCATCATCATAGGCGTCGGCGTCGTCATCATAGGCGTCGGCGTCATCATCATTGGAGTCGGCGTCGTCATAATAGGCGTCGGCGGCATCATCATAGGCGTCGGCGTCGTCATAATAGTCATCAGCGTCATGACCATAGTCATCAGCATCGTCATAATAGGCGACGGCGTCATCATCATTTGCGTCGGCGTCTTCATAATAGCCGTTGTCATCATCATCATAGACGTCGGCGTCGTCATAATAGGCGTCGGCGGCATCATCATAGGCGTCGGCGTCGTCATCATAGGCGTCGGCGTCGTCATCATTGGTATCGGCGTCGTCATATTAGGCGTCGGCGGCATCATCATAGGCGTCGGCGTCGTCATCGTAGGCGTCGGCGTCGTCATCATTGGAGTCGGCGTCGTCATCATCGTCATCATAGTCATCTTCGTCACCATCGTCATCATAGACATCGTCGTCGTCAGAAATTTGGGTAAGTTAAATTTGGGTTAGGTTAGGTAAGGTTAAATTTGGGTTAGGTTAAATTTGGGTTAGATTTAATTTGGGCTAGGTTAAATTTGGGTTTGGTTAAAGTTGGGTTAGGTTAAATTTGGGTTAGGTTAATTTTGGGTTAGGTTAAATTTGGGTTAGGTTAAATTTGGGTAAGGTTAAATTTGGGTTAGATTTAATTTGGGCTAGGTTAAATTAGGGTTTGGTTAAAGTTGGGTTAGGTTAAATTTGGGTTAGGTTAATTTTGGGTTAGGTTAAATTTGGGTTAGGTTAAATTTGGGTAAGGTTAAATTTGGGTTAGATTTAATTTGAGCTAGGTCAAATTAGGGTTTGGGTAAAGTTGGGTTAGGTTAAATTTGGTCATAATCATAGGCTTCGGCGTCGCCATAATAGGCGTCGGCGTCGTCATCATAGGCGTCGGCGTCGTCATCATTGGAGTCGGCGTCGTCATCATCGTCATCATAGTCATCTTCGTCACCATCGTCATCATAGACATCGTCGTCGTCAGAAGTTTGGGTAAGTTAAATTTGGGTAAGGTCAAATTTGGGTGTGGTTAAATTTGGGTTAGGTTAAATTTGGGTTAGATTAAATTTGGGTTAGGTTAGGTTAAATTTGGGTTAGGTTAAATTTGGGTTAGGCTAAATTTGGGTTAGGTTAAATTTGGTCATCATCATAGGCTTTGGCGTCGCCATAATAGGCGTTGGCGTCGTCATCATAGGCGTCGGCGTCGTCATCATTGGCGTCAGCGTCATCATAATAGGCGTTGGCGTCGTCCTCATAGTCGTCAGCGACGTCATAATAGTCATCAGCGTCATGACCATAGTCATCAGCATCGTCATAATAGGCGACGGCATCATCATCATTGGCGTCGGCGACGTCATAATAGGGGTTGTCGTCATCATCATAGACGTCGGCGTCGTCATCATTGGTGTCGGCGTCGTCATATTAGGCGTCGGCGGCATCATCATAGGCGTCGGCGTCGTCATCGTAGGCGTCAGCGTCGTCATCATTGGAGTCGGCGTCGTCATCATCGTCATCATAGTCATCTTCGTCACCATCGTCATCATAGACATCGTCGTCGTCAGAAAGAATCATGACCACTCTCCATACATGCAATGACCTGTCATTCTATTTTCTTTTCTGATGATGTATAGTGATGTGAATCATATCAAAATGTTAAATAAGCCTTAAATTAAACACTGTGAAAATGTGGTTCGATTTGATAATAAGATAAAAATGTTAGAATGAAAACAATATTTGAGGTTATGTAATTAACTGTCAAACGAATGCGTGTACAAGCTATCAGTTTTGCAACAAATCCATTATTTATCTAGGTACCAAAAAGTATAGGAAACCACCACCCACACCAGTAGTCGCATCATGCACACTGCCTCTGCCACTGCTGAGGACGCCAGCTCTAAAAAAGGCTGTTAATAGTAGGTATGCTTTCTTGCATCAGCTGTATTTATTTATTTTGTGGCAGTGCCTGTGGAGACTGGGCAGTTGGGAGTACGGAAGCCTGTAGGGGATTTGGACCGTAGATTCGGGGAGGCATCGGGCGACTCCCGGTTTGGGTTACTCTTGGTACAAAGGATGGCTATTGCTATTCAGCGAGTAATGCGGCGAGTGTTATGAGCACTTTTGCATCGGGAACGATGTGGGCTGTGGGGCCGGGGCGAGATATTAATTGACATTTTATTTGAAAGTTAAATGATAATTCTTTTATAATGTAGGTAAGAGTTATAGTAAATTATATGGGAAGTGTCTACCGTCACGAATGATGTGCTTTTATAATAATTAATATATTGCTCATTGAAAAATAAAAGTTGGGAAATGAAATAAAAATAAAACAACACATTTATTAATTTTATAATTTTATTCAAAGTCCTCTCTAACTACTACATCATCTAAAAATGCTGCTGGAGGTACTATATTGCTTTGGTACCTCGCCCATCCAAGGTACCACTTCAACGTCATTACGTGTGCACAACAGCCAACAGTGCGACGTCCTACTAGACAGCTGCAGCAATACTCAGTTATGCCTTCTAGTCCATTTAAATTATTTTCTATTAAAATATAGACATAGTATTGCCGCCTGCCAATATGCCTTGACTTAATTTTTCCCCTTATCAATGAATTTTCTCCACTACCTCTTAAATTAAACTCATCCATGTTCCACATTTCTCTGCACACTTCAATTCTGTATCCGCCATGGAAACGTACATGTTCACCATAATATGAACGAGCTTGACGTATTTGGTACGTTCCCAGGGCGAATAATATCAGTTCATTAAATTCTAGACGGGGGAACAGAACATTATAATCATGGGCTGTGATACTCCTGAAAAAGGATGCCCGTCTATTTAGATTTAATAGGTTAACTGCTCTCGATAAATTATTTTCTAAGGGCATCCTTTCTCGAATTAAATCAATAATTTGGCCAGCATCAACTCTGTCGTGTAGGCGAACACCAAACTTATTTATTAATGCTGCTGCTATCTGGAAATAAGCCATCATATTTGGCACTGTTTTATTGAAGTGGTCAAACCTAAATAGTCTATAATCTCTTTTGAAGTATCCATTGACCACCTCTACTACCCATCTGCAAATCGTTACACAGCGACTCCTGTTTGCTTGGGCAGTAGTCAATTGGTGTTCACCTTCACTTAGAGACTCTGGTACATACACCTTATAATTGCAGCTCTCTAGTAAGCTGATGCTGTCCCTGAAACCCCTGTCTAAAATAAATATGTCATTTTCTTGAAAATAACGTCTGATTGGAGAATTTTCATTGATAAATAGAGACTTCATTATGTCCGCATCTGAAGTGGTAGCCTTGTAGGGGCCATAACACTCCAAAATATATCCATCACATGTTACCATCATAAATGGTTTGAGAAGATTTTTATATTTATGCAATGAGTATGACTCTTTTTGGAACATATAATTACTGCTTTTATTTAAATAAATATATGTTCCATCACAGATAACAATTGTTTGTAGATTATTTTCATTATATATTCCATTTGGAATCATTAAGTTGTGCTGAAGCAATTCTTCCCTGGTTATATGATTCAACCCTAAGTTACAAGTTACAAAGTCTTGTAGTAAAATGACTCTGACTTTACTCATTAATCGTTCTAAAGTAGTGCGTGGTATTTGCAGCAGTGTGGAAATCCTGTCATCTGAATCTCCTGTTCGCATCTTTATTAGGACACATGCTAAACCTAATATACCCCTATGCATCTCTAGGATTCGGGGTAACTCCGCTAATAAAGATAATAAATTATTTTTGGTCATACCCATCCAGTAACTGCATAAATGATCATCCATTTGTTCTATTGATTCCATGCTGCTAAAATCAAGGAATGGTTTATCAACATTAATAAACGACAGCATGTGTTCTAGTTGATCAACGGTGAAGTTAGATCGGCTGTTCTCTGCATCATATAGGGAATCCCAACTATTTTGTAATAGGTGATTTGTGCAGACTCTAGCTAGGATGGGTACATAAAATCTATAATTAATTAAAAGTGTTCTTCGCAGAGGATCTGACACTTTATGAAGATTCGACATTTGATCGCACCCATAAAAAAGGCAATGCGATGCTGAATTCGCAGCTCTTCTATAATTCCGCATGATAGTATATGGGGCGATGCGAGGTTCAGTAGGTTCGTGATGAACATGAACTTCTGGACTTGCTGTTTCACGGAATTCTTCTGAATCCTCACTGGGGTCAGTAAGGGGCATCGCATCCATTGGTGGTTCCACAGTTTGAGACTGGAGTCCTGAACTCCCAGGTTGCGTGTAGGCCAGATTTCGAGCTTCATCATGAATATCACTACGAAGGGCGTCTCTTTTTACCTTCATGAAACAGGCATGGCACAGACGATCAGATGACGATATCTGTAAACAAGACAACAGGCTATGTAATGAAATTCAATGAATCTGGGGTAGTACGCATATGTAACTTCTCAATTTATGTGTTAATCAAATGCAATAAAAATCAATATACATCCAATGCAGTATGAAAAAATTAATAAAGACACTGCAAACTTCATATTATGATCTTTTCAGTACATATCATAGTTATGCAACTATTAATATATTTATTTATTAATGCTGTATGCACATTAGACTGTACAAAGGCAGACTTAATGTCTTAACCAGGCTTTGCCTTCAACAGATAAAAAAAAAATATTTAAAATATTTGAAATGATAGATAACTAATGTCAATCTCATTATATATTTTAACTAAGTAAAATTATTTGTTTAGCATTTACCTGATGAGGTGCTATGGTTCTCTCAACTATTTCAGCAATTTTTACATGATGTGAAGATGTAGAGGGACTCAGGACTAGGTGACTTTGGAGTTTGACCAATGATCGTCCACACAGCAAGCAAACTTCTCTGTGACCACGATGAGATGACCCTGCAGACCGATCATTGTTTCCATGAAGCTCATCGTTGACACCTTGCATTGCTAAATAAAAGCATGCCTCGCAAATGTAGTCCTCTTCAGTAACCTAAAAAAAATAATGAATAACAAAATAAATATAAAACCGAGTATACAGATCTACAAGAATTTCAAATGGCACCCATAACATCTCATAATGCAGTTTTTAGAAGTTTACTCATTTGACTGCTCCAAAGAACATAGTAGGTATGAAAAAATAAAACAATATTATTCTTGGTGTATTGTATACACCGAAAACTACATGGCTCTATTTCTGTTTGTTATCCTTTTAATTAATGAAGTATACAATCAAACAATATCTTATTAATTAAGTACAACGAACTTCAAAAAATCATAGCGTAAATATTTTTTATTTGACTTTGTTCTTGGGACCCGTCGAAATCTTTTTTAATAAAACATAAAAATTACTATGACTGGAGATATCCAGTTGCTGATTAGAGAGATGACTCTCGTGTTTTGTTCGAACACGAGATAGCGTCTTTGTGTGTTCGATGAATTCACACATATATTGCAGTTGATGCAATGTATCCGCTGTGACATTAGCGGTCTCGTGCGTTCACTCATGGTGTCCTGTTTGAGTGAAAACGAAGACAAGTCCAAAATCACACAAACACTAATCAGAATCCGTGTAACACTAGCCGAAGTCAACGTAAGCGTAATCAGTATCCGTGTAACAGTAGCCAAAGTAAACGTAAGCGCAGGGAATCGGAGTCCGTTGTGAATGCAAATGTCGTCGGAAAGAGCAAAACCGTAAAAACACACAGTGCACATCGACGCGAAAGCAAACGAAGGACTGCAAAAAACATTCATAGGTAACCGACAGGGATGACACACTACAGATAAAAAAAACGTTTCGTTTCACAACTATAACTTCACAACTATCGATTTATTTACTTCCTTAGAATATTTTTACTACTAAGTAGCCTTAAAGCTAAATTAAATTAAAATAAATCATGTAAAGACACACAAAATAGAAAATAAATAAATATTTAACAGTGCTTAAACCGCATTTAAATGTCAAACTCCCACAAAGCCCCAATATAATACGAAACGGTATTTCAATGCGTTTGTAATGGCTGCGTTCTATTAAAAACAATTCTTTTCACACGAAGTCATTCAAAAAAAAATTTTTTTTTTCTACGTTGCTAATGCTGATTTAAGTTCGTATTACGTGAACAGCAAAAAAAAACCTATTTAATAAGCTAAATAACATCACTATACACAACATCATCTGTCATAATGTTTGACAGGTCATAAATGAACATGATTCTTTGGGTAAGTTAAGTAAGGTGTGGTTAAGTAAATTGGGTTAGGTTTAGTAAGGTTAAATTTGGGTTAGGTTAAATTTGGGTTAGATTTAATTTGGGCTAGGTTAAATTTGGGTTTGGTTAAAGTTGGGTTAGGTTAAATTTGGGTTAGGTTAATTTTGGGTTAGGTTAAATTTGGGTAAGGTTAAATTTGGGTTAGATTTAATTTGGGCTAGGTTAAATTAGGGTTTGGGTAAAGTTGGGTTAGGTTAAATTTGGTCATAATCAAAGGCTTCGGCGTCGCCATAATAGGCGTCGGCGTCGTCATCATAGGCGTCGGCGTCGTCATCATTGGAGTCGGCGTCGTCATCATCGTCATCATAGTCATCTTCGTCACCATCGTCATCATAGACATCGTCGTCGTCAGAAGTTTGGGTAAGTTAAATTTGGGTTAGGTCAAATTTGGGTGTGGTTAAATTTGGGTTAGGTTAAATTTGGGTTAGATTAAATTTGGGTTAGGTTAGGTTAAATTTGGGTTAGGTTAAATTTGGGTTAGGTTAAATTTGGGTTAGGCTAAATTTGGGTTAGCTTAAATTTGGTCATCATCATAGGCTTCGGCGTCGCCATAATAGGCGTCGGCGTCGTCATCATAGGCGTCGGCGTCGTCATCATTGGCGTCAGCGTCATCATAATAGGCGTTGGCGTCGTCCTCATAGTCGTCAGCGACGTCATAATAGTCATCAGCGTCATGACCATAGTCATCAGCATCGTCATAATAGGCGACGGCATCATCATCATTGGCGTCGGCGACGTCATAAAAGGGGTTGTCGTCATCATCATAGACGTCGGCGTCGCCATCATAGGCGTGGGCGTCGTTATCATTGGCGTCAGCGTCATCATAATAGGCGTTGGCGTCGTCCTCATAGTCGTCAGCGACGTCATAATAGTCATCAGCGTCATGAACATAGTCATCAGCATCGTCATAATAGGCGACGGCATCATCAACATTGGCGTCGTCGTCGTCATAATAGGCGTCGGCGGCATAATCATAGGCGTCGGCGTCGTCATCATAGGCGTCGGCGTCGTCATCATTGGAGTCGGCGTCGTCATCATCATCATCATAGTCATCTTCGTCACCATCGTCATCATTGACATCGTCGTCGTCAGAAATTTGGGTAAGTTAAATTTGGGTTAGGTTAAATTTGGGTAAGATTAAATTTGGGTTAGGTTAGGTTAAATTTGGGTTTGATTTAATTTGGGCTATGTTAAATTTGGGTTTGGTTAAATTTGGGTTAGGTTAAATTTGGGTGAGGTTAAATTTGGTCATCATCATTGGCGTTTGCGTCGCCATAATAGGCATCGGTGTCGTCATTATAGTCATCAGCGTCACCATCATTGTCATCAGCGTCGTCATAATAGGTGTCGGCGTTATCGTCATAGGCGTCGGCGTCGTTATCATAGGCGTCGGCGTCGTCATCATTGGCGTCAGCGTCATCATCATAGGCGTTGGCGTCGTCCTCATAGTCGTTAGCGACGTCATAATAGTCATCAGCGTCATGACCATAGTCATCAGCATCGCCATCATTGGCGTCGGCGTCGTCATAATAGGCTTCGGCGGTATCATCATAGGCGTCGGCGTCGTCATCATAGGCGTCGGCGTCGTCATCATTGGCGTCAGCGTCATCATACTAGGCGTTGGCGTCGTCCTCCTAGTCGTCAGCGACGTCATAATAGTCATCAGCGTCATGAACATAGTCATCAGCATCGTCATAATAGGCGACGGCATCATCAACATTGGCGTCGTCGTCGTCATAATAGGCGTCGGCGGCATAATCATAGGCGTCGGCGTCGTCATCATAGGCGTCGGCGTCGTCATCATTGGAGTCGGCGTCGTCATCATCATCATCATAGTCATCTTCGTCACCATCGTCATCATTGACATCGTCGTCGTCAGAAATTTGGGTAAGTTAAATTTGGGTTAGGTTAAATTTGGGTAAGATTAAATTTGGGTCAGGTTAGGTTAAATTTGGGTTAGGTTAAATTTGGGTTAGGTTAAATTTGGGTTAGGTTAAATTTGGGTAAGATTAAATTTGGGTTAGGTTAGGTTAAATTTGGGTTAGGTTAAATTTGGGTTAGGTTAAATTTGGGTTAGGTTAAATTTGGGTAAGATTAAATTTGGGTTAGGTTAGGTTAAATTTGGGTTAGGTTAAATTTGGGTTAGGTTAAATTTGGGTTAGGTTAAATTTGGGTTAGGTTAAATTTGGGTAAGATTAAATTAGGGTTAGGTTAGGTTAAATTTGGGTTAGGTTAAATTTGGGTTAGGTTAAATTTGGGTTAGGTTAGGTTAGGTTAGGTTAGGTTAGGTTAGGTTAGGTTAAATTTGGGTTAGGTTAAATTTGGGTTAGGTTAAATTTGGGTTAGGTTAAATTTGGGTAAGATTAAATTAGGGTTAGGTTAGGTTAAATTTGGGTTAGGTTAAATTTGGGTTAGGTTAAATTTGGGTTAGGTTAGGTTAGGTTAGGTTAGGTTAGGTTAGGTTAAATTTGGGTTAGGTTAAATTTGGGTTAGGTTAAATTTGGGTTAGGTCAAATTTGGGTGTGGTTAAATTTGGGTTAGGTTAAATTTGGGTTAGATTAAATTTGGGTTAGGTTAGGTTAAATTTGGGTTAGGTTAAATTTGGGTTAGGTTAAATTTGGGTGAGGTTAAATTTGGTCATCATCATTGGCGTTTGCGTCGCCATAATAGGCATCGGTGTCGTCATTATAGTCATCAGCGTCACCATCATTGTCATCAGCGTCGTCATAATAGGTGTCGGCGTTATCGTCATAGGCGTCGGCGTCGTTATCATAGGCGTCGGCGTCGTCATCATTGGCGTCAGCGTCATCATCATAGGCGTTGGCGTCGTCCTCATAGTCGTTAGCGACGTCATAATAGTCATCAGCGTCATGACCATAGTCATCAGCATCGCCATCATTGGCGTCGGCGTCGTCATAATAGGCTTCGGCGGTATCATCATAGGCGTCGGCGTCGTCATCATAGGCGTCGGCGTCGTCATCATTGGCGTCAGCGTCATCATACTAGGCGTTGGCGTCGTCCTCCTAGTCGTCAGCGACGTCATAATAGTCATCAGCGTCATGAACATAGTCATCAGCATCGTCATAATAGGCGACGGCATCATCAACATTGGCGTCGTCATCGTCATAATAGGCGTCGGCGGCATAATCATAGGCGTCGGCGTCGTCATCATAGGCGTCGGCGTCGTCATCATTGGAGTCGGCGTCGTCATCATCATCATCATAGTCATCTTCGTCACCATCGTCATCATTGACATCGTCGTCGTCAGAAATTTGGGTAAGTTAAATTTGGGTTAGGTTAAATTTGGGTAAGATTAAATTTGGGTCAGGTTAGGTTAAATTTGGGTTAGGTTAAATTTGGGTTAGGTTAAATTTGGGTTAGGTTAAATTTGGGTAAGATTAAATTTGGGTTAGGTTAGGTTAAATTTGGGTTAGGTTAAATTTGGGTTAGGTTAAATTTGGGTTAGGTTAAATTTGGGTAAGATTAAATTTGGGTTAGGTTAGGTTAAATTTGGGTTAGGTTAAATTTGGGTTAGGTTAAATTTGGGTTAGGTTAAATTTGGGTAAGATTAAATTAGGGTTAGGTTAGGTTAAATTTGGGTTAGGTTAAATTTGGGTTAGGTTAAATTTGGGTTAGGTTAGGTTAGGTTAGGTTAGGTTAGGTTAGGTTAGGTTAGGTTAGGTTAAATTTGGGTTAGGTTAAATTTGGGTTAGGTTAAATTTGGGTTAGGTCAAATTTGGGTGTGGTTAAATTTGGGTTAGGTTAAATTTGGGTTAGATTAAATTTGGGTTAGGTTAGGTTAAATTTGGGTTAGGTTAAATTTGGGTTAGGCTAAATTTGGGTTAGGTTAAATTTGGGTTAGGCTAAATTTCGGTTAGGTTAAATTTGGTCATCATCATAGGCTTCGGCGTCGCCATAATAGGCGTCGGCGTCGTCATCATAGGCGTCGGCGTCGTCATCATTGGCGTCAGCGTCATCATAATAGGCGTTGGCGTCGTCCTCATAGTCGTCAGCGACGTCATAATAGTCATCAGCGTCATGACCATAGTCATCAGCATCGTCATAATAGGCGACGGCATCATTATCATTGGCGTCGGTGACGTCATAATAGGGGTTGTCGTCATCATCATAGACGTCGGCGTCGCCATCATTGGCGTCGGCGTCGTTATAATTGGCGTCAGCGTCATCATAATAGGCGTTGGCGTCGTCCTCATAGTCGTCAGCGACGTCATAATAGTCAACAGCGTCATGAACATAGTCATCAGCATCGTTATAATAGGCGACGGCATCATCAACATTGGCGTCGTCGTCGTCATAATAGGCGTCGGCGGCATAATCATAGGCGTCGGCGTCGTCATCATAGGCGTCGGCGTCGTCATCATTGGAGTCGACGTCGTCATCATCATCATCATAGTCATCTTCGTCACCGTCGTCATCATAGACATCGTCGTCGTCATAAATTTTGGTAAGTTAAATTTGGGTTAGGTTAAATTTGGGTTAGGTTAAATTTGGGTTTGATTTAATTTGGGTTTGGTTAAATTTGGGTAAGGTTAAATTTGGGTGAGGTTAAATTTGGTCATCATCATTGGCGTTTGCGTCGCCATAATAGGCATCGGTGTCGTCATTATAGTCATCAGCGTCACCATCATTGTCATCAGCGTCGTCATAATAGGTGTCGGCGTTATCGTCATAGGCGTCGGCGTCGTTATCATAGGCGTCGGCGTCGTCATCATTGGCGTCAGCGTCATCATCATAGGCGTTGGCGTCGTCCTCATAGTCGTTAGCGACGTCATAATAGTCATCAGCGTCATGACCATAGTCATCAGCATCGCCATCATTGGCGTCGGCGTCGTCATAATAGGCTTCGGCGGTATCATCATAGGCGTCGGCGTCGTCATCATAGGCGTCGGCGTCGTCATCATTGGCGTCAGCGTCATCATACTAGGCGTTGGCGTCGTCCTCCTAGTCGTCAGCGACGTCATAATAGTCATCAGCGTCATGAACATAGTCATCAGCATCGTCATAATAGGCGACGGCATCATCAACATTGGCGTCGTCGTCGTCATAATAGGCGTCGGCGGCATAATCATAGGCGTCGGCGTCGTCATCATAGGCGTCGGCGTCGTCATCATTGGAGTCGGCGTCGTCATCATCATCATCATAGTCATCTTCGTCACCATCGTCATCATTGACATCGTCGTCGTCAGAAATTTGGGTAAGTTAAATTTGGGTTAGGTTAAATTTGGGTAAGATTAAATTTGTGTCAGGTTATGTTAAATTTGGGTTAGGTTAAATTTGGGTTAGGTTAAATTTGGGTTAGGTTAAATTTGGGTTAGGTTAAATTTGGGTTAGGTTAAATTTGGGTAAGATTAAATTTGGGTTAGGTTAGGTTAAATTTGGGTTAGGTTAAATTTGGGTTAGGTTAAATTTGGGTTAGGTTAAATTTGGGTTAGGTTAAATTTGGGTAAGATTAAATTAGGGTTAGGTTAGGTTAAATTTGGGTTAGGTTAAATTTGGGTTAGGTTAAATTTGGGTTAGGTTAAATTTGGGTTAGGTTAAATTTGGGTTAAGTTAAATTTGGGTTAGGTTAAATTTGGGTTAGGTTAAATTTGGGTTAGGTTAAATTTGGGTTAGGTCAAATTTGGGTGTGGTTAAATTTGGGTTAGGTTAAATTTGGGTTAGATTAAATTTGGGTTAGGTTAGGTTAAATTTGGGTTAGGTTAAATTTGGGTTAGGTTAAATTTGGGTTAGGCTAAATTTCGGTTAGGTTAAATTTGGTCATCATCATAGGCTTCGGCGTCGCCATAATAGGCGTCGGCATCGTCATCATAGGCGTCGGCGTCGTCATCATTGGCGTCAGCGTCATCATAATAGGCGTTGGCGTCGTCCTCATAGTCGTCAGCGACGTCATAATAGTCATCAGCGTCATGACCATAGTCATCAGCATCGTCATAATAGGCGACGGCATCATTATCATTGGCGTCGGTGACGTCATAATAGGGGTTGTCGTCATCATCATAGACGTCGGCGTCGCCATCATTGGCGTCGGCGTCGTTATAATTGGCGTCAGCGTCATCATAATAGGCGTTGGCGTCGTCCTCATAGTCGTCAGCGACGTCATAATAGTCAACAGCGTCATGAACATAGTCATCAGCATCGTTATAATAGGCGACGGCGTCATCAACATTGGCGTCGTCGTCGTCATAATAGGCGTCGGCGGCATAATCATAGGCGTCGGCGTCGTCATCATAGGCGTCGGCGTCGTCATCATTGGAGTCGACGTCGTCATCATCATCATCATAGTCATCTTCGTCACCGTCGTCATCATAGACATCGTCGTCGTCAGAAGTTTGGGTAAGTTAAATTTGGGTTAGGTCAAATTTGGGTGTGGTTAAATTTGGGTTAGGTTAAATTTGGGTTAGATTAAATTTGGGTTAGGTTAGGTTAAATTTGGGTAAGGTTAAATTTGGGTTAGGTTAAATTTGGGTTAGGTTAAATTTGGGTAAGATTAAATTAGGGTTAGGTTAGGTTAAATTTGGGTTAGGTTAAATTTGGGTTAGGTTAAATTTGGGTTAGGTTAAATTTGGGTTAGGTTAAATTTGGGTTAAGTTAAATTTGGGTTAGGTTAAATTTGGGTTAGGTTAAATTTGGGTTAGGTTAAATTTGGGTTAGGTCAAATTTGGGTGTGGTTAAATTTGGGTTAGGTTAAATTTGGGTTAGATTAAATTTGGGTTAGGTTAGGTTAAATTTGGGTTAGGTTAAATTTGGGTTAGGTTAAATTTGGGTTAGGCTAAATTTCGGTTAGGTTAAATTTGGTCATCATCATAGGCTTCGGCGTCGCCATAATAGGCGTCGGCATCGTCATCATAGGCGTCGGCGTCGTCATCATTGGCGTCAGCGTCATCATAATAGGCGTTGGCGTCGTCCTCATAGTCGTCAGCGACGTCATAATAGTCATCAGCGTCATGACCATAGTCATCAGCATCGTCATAATAGGCGACGGCATCATTATCATTGGCGTCGGTGACGTCATAATAGGGGTTGTCGTCATCATCATAGACGTCGGCGTCGCCATCATTGGCGTCGGCGTCGTTATAATTGGCGTCAGCGTCATCATAATAGGCGTTGGCGTCGTCCTCATAGTCGTCAGCGACGTCATAATAGTCAACAGCGTCATGAACATAGTCATCAGCATCGTTATAATAGGCGACGGCGTCATCAACATTGGCGTCGTCGTCGTCATAATAGGCGTCGGCGGCATAATCATAGGCGTCGGCGTCGTCATCATAGGCGTCGGCGTCGTCATCATTGGAGTCGACGTCGTCATCATCATCATCATAGTCATCTTCGTCACCGTCGTCATCATAGACATCGTCGTCGTCATAAATTTTGGTAAGTTAAATTTGGGTTAGGTTAAATTTGTGTTAGGTTAAATTTGGGTTTGATTTAATTTGGGTTTGGTTAAATTTGGGTTAGGTTAAATTTGGGTGAGGTTAAATTTGGTCATCATCATTGGCGTTTGCGTCGCCATAATAGGCATCTGTGTCGTCATTATAGTCATCAGCGTCACCATCATTGTCATCAGCGTCGTCATAATAGGTGTCGGCGTTATCGTCATAGGCGTCGGCGTCGTTATCATAGGCGTCGGCGTCGTCATCATTGGCTTCAGCGTCATCATCATAGGCGTTGGCGTCGTCCTCATAGTCGTTAGCGACGTCATAATAGTCATCAGCGTCATGACCATAGTCATCAGCATCGCCATCATTGGCGTCGGCGTCGTCATAATAGGCTTCGGCGGTATCATCATAGGCGTCGGCGTCGTCATCATAGGCGTCGGCGTCGTCATCATTGGCGTCAGCGTCATCATACTAGGCGTTGGCGTCGTCCTCCTAGTCGTCAGCGACGTCATAATAGTCAACAGCGTCATGACCATAGTCATCAGCATCGTCATAATAGGCGACGGCGTTATCATCATTGGCGTCGGCGTCATCATAATAGCCGTTGTCATCATCATCATAGACGTCGGCGTCGTCATAATAGGTGTCGGCGGCATCATCATAGGCGTCGGCGTCGTCATCATAGGCGTCGGCGTCGTCATCATTGGAGTCGGCGTCGTCATAATAGGCGTCGGCGGCATCATCATAGGCGTCGGCGTCGTCAACATTGGCGTCGTCGTCGTCATAATAGGCGTCGGCGGCATAATCATAGGCGTCGGCGTCGTCATCATAGGCGTCGGCGTCGTCATCATTGGAGTCGGCGTCGTCATCATCATCATCATAGTCATCTTCGTCACCATCGTCATCATAGACATCGTCGTCACCATCGTCATCATAGACATCGTCGTCGTCAGAAGTTTGGGTAAGTTAAATTTGGGTAAGGTCAAATTTGGGTGTGGTTAAATTTGGGTTAGGTTAAATTTGGGTTAGATTAAATTTGGGTTAGGTTAGGTTAAATTTGGGTTAGGTTAAATTTGGGTTAGGCTAAATTTGGGTTAGGTTAAATTTGGTCATCATCATAGGCTTTGGCGTCGCCATAATAGGCGTTGGCGTCGTCATCATAGGCGTCAGCGTCATCATAATAGGCGTTGGCGTCGTCTTCATAGTCGTCAGCGACGTCATAATAGTCATCAGCGTCATGACCATAGTCATCAGCATCGTCATAATAGGCGACGGCATCATCATCATTGGCGTCGGCGACGTCATAATAGGGGTTGTCGTCATCATCATAGACGTCGGCGTCGTCATCATTGGTGTCGGCGTCGTCATATTAGGCGTCGGCGGCATCATCATAGGCGTCGGCGTCGTCATCGTAGGCGTCAGCGTCATCATACTAGGCGTTGGCGTCGTCCTCCTAGTCGTCAGCGACGTCATAATAGTCATCAGCGTCATGAACATAGTCATCAGCATCGTCATAATAGGCGACGGCATCATCAACATTGGCGTCGTCGTCGTCATAATAGGCGTCGGAGGCATAATCATAGGCGTCGGCGTCGTCATCATAGGCGTCGGCGTCGTCATCATTGGAGTCGGCGTCGTCATCATCATCATCATAGTCATCTTCGTCACCATCGTCATCATTGACATCGTCGTCGTCAGAAATTTGGGTAAGTTAAATTTGGGTTAGGTTAAATTTGGGTAAGATTAAATTTGTGTCAGGTTAGGTTAAATTTGGGTTAGGTTAAATTTGGGTTAGGTTAAATTTGGGTTAGGTTAAATTTGGGTAAGATTCAATTTGGGTTAGGTTAGGTTAAATTTGGGTTAGGTTAAATTTGGGTTAGGTTAAATTTGGGTTAGGTTAAATTTGGGTTAGGTTAAATTTGGGTAAGATTAAATTTGGGTTAGGTTAGGTTAAATTTGGGTTAGGTTAAATTTGGGTTAGGTTAAATTTGGGTTAGGTTAAATTTGGGTTAGGTTAAATTTGGGTAAGATTAAATTAGGGTTAGGTTAGGTTAAATTTGGGTTAGGTTAAATTTGGGTTAGGTTAAATTTGGGTTAGGTTAAATTTGGGTTAGGTTAAATTTGGGTTAGGTTAAATTTGGGTTAGGTTAAATTTGGGTTAGGTTAAATTTGGGTTAGGTTAAATTTGGGTTAGGTTAAATTTGGGTTAGGTCAAATTTGGGTGTGGTTAAATTTGGGTTAGGTTAAATTTGGGTTAGATTAAATTTGGGTTAGGTTAGGTTAAATTTGGGTTAGGTTAAATTTGGGTTAGGTTAAATTTGGGTTAGGCTAAATTTCGGTTAGGTTAAATTTGGTCATCATCATAGGCTTCGGCGTCGCCATAATAGGCGTCGGCATCGTCATCATAGGCGTCGGCGTCGTCATCATTGGCGTCAGCGTCATCATAATAGGCGTTGGCGTCGTCCTCATAGTCGTCAGCGACGTCATAATAGTCATCAGCGTCATGACCATAGTCATCAGCATCGTCATAATAGGCGACGGCATCATTATCATTGGCGTCGGTGACGTCATATTAGGGGTTGTCGTCATCATCATAGACGTCGGCGTCGCCATCATTGGCGTCGGCGTCGTTATAATTGGCGTCAGCGTCATCATAATAGGCGTTGGCGTCGTCCTCATAGTCGTCAGCGACGTCATAATAGTCAACAGCGTCATGAACATAGTCATCAGCATCGTTATAATAGGCGACGGCGTCATCAACATTGGCGTCGTCGTCGTCATAATAGGCGTCGGCGGCATAATCATAGGCGTCGGCGTCGTCATCATAGGCGTCGGCGTCGTCATCATTGGAGTCGACGTCGTCATCATCATCATCATAGTCATCTTCGTCACCGTCGTCATCATAGACATCGTCGTCGTCATAAATTTTGGTAAGTTAAATTTGGGTTAGGTTAAATTTGTGTTAGGTTAAATTTGGGTTTGATTTAATTTGGGTTTGGTTAAATTTGGGTTAGGTTAAATTTGGGTGAGGTTAAATTTGGTCATCATCATTGGCGTTTGCGTCGCCATAATAGGCATCTGTGTCGTCATTATAGTCATCAGCGTCACCATCATTGTCATCAGCGTCGTCATAATAGGTGTCGGCGTTATCGTCATAGGCGTCGGCGTCGTTATCATAGGCGTCGGCGTCGTCATCATTGGCTTCAGCGTCATCATCATAGGCGTTGGCGTCGTCCTCATAGTCGTTAGCGACGTCATAATAGTCATCAGCGTCATGACCATAGTCATCAGCATCGCCATCATTGGCGTCGGCGTCGTCATAATAGGCTTCGGCGGTATCATCATAGGCGTCGGCGTCGTCATCATAGGCGTCGGCGTCGTCATCATTGGCGTCAGCGTCATCATACTAGGCGTTGGCGTCGTCCTCCTAGTCGTCAGCGACGTCATAATAGTCAACAGCGTCATGACCATAGTCATCAGCATCGTCATAATAGGCGACGGCGTTATCATCATTGGCGTCGGCGTCATCATAATAGCCGTTGTCATCATCATCATAGACGTCGGCGTCGTCATAATAGGCGTCGGCGGCATCATCATAGGCGTCGGCGTCGTCATCATAGGCGTCGGCGTCGTCATCATTGGAGTCGGCGTCGTCATAATAGGCGTCGGCGGCATCATCATAGGCGTCGGCGTCGTCAACATTGGCGTCGTCGTCGTCATAATAGGCGTCGGCGGCATAATCATAGGCGTCGGCGTCGTCATCATAGGCGTCGGCGTCGTCATCATTGGAGTCGGCGTCGTCATCATCATCATCATAGTCATCTTCGTCACCATCGTCATCATAGACATCGTCGTCACCATCGTCATCATAGACATCGTCGTCGTCAGAAGTTTGGGTAAGTTAAATTTGGGTAAGGTCAAATTTGGGTGTGGTTAAATTTGGGTTAGGTTAAATTTGGGTTAGATTAAATTTGGGTTAGGTTAGGTTAAATTTGGGTTAGGTTAAATTTGGGTTAGGCTAAATTTGGGTTAGGTTAAATTTGGTCATCATCATAGGCTTTGGCGTCGCCATAATAGGCGTTGGCGTCGTCATCATAGGCGTCGGCGTCGTCATCATTGGCGTCAGCGTCATCATAATAGGCGTTGGCGTCGTCCTCATAGTCGTCAGCGACGTCATAATAGTCATCAGCGTCATGACCATAGTCATCAGCATCGTCATAATAGGCGACGGCATCATCATCATTGGCGTCGGCGACGTCATAATAGGGGTTGTCGTCATCATCATAGACGTCGGCGTCGTCATCATTGGTGTCGGCGTCGTCATATTAGGCGTCGGCGGCATCATCATAGGCGTCGGCGTCGTCATCGTAGGCGTCAGCGTCATCATACTAGGCGTTGGCGTCGTCCTCCTAGTCGTCAGCGACGTCATAATAGTCATCAGCGTCATGAACATAGTCATCAGCATCGTCATAATAGGCGACGGCATCATCAACATTGGCGTCGTCGTCGTCATAATAGGCGTCGGCGGCATAATCATAGGCGTCGGCGTCGTCATCATAGGCGTCGGCGTCGTCATCATTGGAGTCGGCGTCGTCATCATCATCATCATAGTCATCTTCGTCACCATCGTCATCATTGACATCGTCGTCGTCAGAAATTTGGGTAAGTTAAATTTGGGTTAGGTTAAATTTGGGTAAGATTAAATTTGTGTCAGGTTAGGTTAAATTTGGGTTAGGTTAAATTTGGGTTAGGTTAAATTTGGGTAAGATTCAATTTGGGTTAGGTTAGGTTAAATTTGGGTTAGGTTAAATTTGGGTTAGGTTAAATTTGGGTTAGGTTAAATTTGGGTAAGATTAAATTTGGGTTAGGTTAGGTTAAATTTGGGTTAGGTTAAATTTGGGTTAGGTTAAATTTGGGTTAGGTTAAATTTGGGTTAGGTTAAATTTGGGTAAGATTAAATTAGGGTTAGGTTAGGTTAAATTTGGGTTAGGTTAAATTTGGGTTAGGTTAAATTTGGGTTAGGTTAAATTTGGGTTAGGTTAAATTTGGGTTAGGTTAAATTTGGGTTAGGTTAAATTTGGGTTTGATTTAATTTGGGTTTGATTTAATTTGGGTTTGGTTAAATTTGGGTTAGGTTAGGTTAGGTTAGGTTAGGTTAGGTTAGGTTAGGTTAGGTTAGGTTAGGTTAGGTTAGGTTAGGTTAGGTTAGGTTAGGTTAGGTTAGGTTAGGTTAGGTTAGGTTAGGTTAGGTTAGGTTAGGTTAGGTTAGGTTAGGTTAGGTTAGGTTAGGTTAGGTTAGGTTAGGTTAGGTTAGGTTAGGTTAGGTTAGGTTAGGTTAGGTTAGGTTAGGTTAGGTTAGGTTAGGTTAGGTTAGGTTAGGTTAGGTTAGGTTAGGTTAGGTTAGGTTAGGTTAGGTTAGGTTAGGTTAGGTTAGGTTAGGTTAGGTTAGGTTAGGTTAGGTTAGGTTAGGTTAGGTTAGGTTAGGTTAGGTTAGGTTAGGTTAGGTTAGGTTAGGTTAGGTTAGGTTAGGTTAGGTTAGGTTAGGTTAGGTTAGGTTAGGTTAGGTTAGGTTAGGTTAGGTTAGGTTAGGTTAGGTTAGGTTAGGTTAGGTTAGGTTAGGTTAGGTTAGGTTAGGTTAGGTTAGGTTAGGTTAGGTTAGGTTAGGTTAGGTTAGGTTAGGTTAGGTTAGGTTAGGTTAGGTTAGGTTAGGTTAGGTTAGGTTAGGTTAGGTTAGGTTAGGTTAGGTTAGGTTAGGTTAGGTTAGGTTAGGTTAGGTTAGGTTAGGTTAGGTTAGGTTAGGTTAGGTTAGGTTAGGTTAGGTTAGGTTAGGTTAGGTTAGGTTAGGTTAGGTTAGGTTAGGTTAGGTTAGGTTAGGTTAGGTTAGGTTAGGTTAGGTTAGGTTAGGTTAGGTTAGGTTAGGTTAGGTTAGGTTAGGTTAGGTTAGGTTAGGTTAGGTTAGGTTAGGTTAGGTTAGGTTAGGTTAGGTTAGGTTAGGTTTTTTTTTTTTTTTTTTTTTTTTTTTTTTTTTTTTGTGGTGGCGGGAATGGAAAATCCATCATGGACACCCAGACCACCCTACAGTGAAGGCAGTCTGGGTAGTGCCGGACTCCTACCGGCTAAAAACCACTCCCGCCATGCGAAAGGCCCCTGCCATCAGGTTTCGCAGGGTTTTTGTTATGGCTGCAGGATTTTAATTGCGAGCTAAAATTTTTTATTACCGCGCTTTGATAAATATATATAAATAAATAATAAATTCTATATAATAACATTTAAAATCATTAATTTGTAATTTTTTAGGACAATAATTAGTTAAACTTAATAATTAAATATTCTTAATAATTATATGATTTCAATGTATTTTTCAAAAACTTTTTCTTGGTCAGTAGAAGTTATGCTTAATACTTGAACAAAAAGAACAAAACTTGACGATCGTCGTCAAGTTTTATTCCTTTTGTTTACTGATGTCACAATTTTTGTGATAAGCGCTATAAACTCGGGTCTATGCCTTTTACTCGCTAGTAGGACGCTGAGATTTTCTTTTGTTACCTTAATTTCTATCTTGGCTTCAAAATCATACCGTGGGAAAGCATATATCGGGCACTCCGTAAGGAGATGGAGGACTGTCTCCTGCTGGTCCGGGTCGCAGGCGCACGCCGGGTTCTCCTTGCACTTGAAGCGGTGCAGGTACTCGGAGAACCCGCCGTGTCCTGTTAGAGCTTGGGTCAGCTCCTTGGTGATCTCCATCTTCCGCACCGTCCTGTACGCAGCGATCGCGGAAGGAAAGAACATCTTTGTCGTGGCCGCCGTTTCTCCTTCACAATATCTCCGGTTCCATTCGCCCAGCGTTTCCATACGGATCACACGCTTGACGAATGAAACCGGGCATTTGTCATAGTCGGGTTGCCGCTTTGACTTCAGGGCAGCCTCCTTCGCGAGCAAGTCGGCTCTCTCGTTACCCTCCAGCCCCGCGTGAGCCTTTACCCAGAACAAGGAAATACTCTTGTCCTGGGCACAGGCGCGGCGGATGTTGGCCCTTGCTTCCACTGCAAGGGCGTGGAGGGCTTCGGGGTTCACGACTGCTTGGAGAGCTGCCATGGAGTCGCTGTAGAGAGCGAACGCCGTCTCGGTCCTTCGGAGGACTTCTTCCGTTGCTTTGCAGAGGGCCAGAAGCTCAGCCTGGTAGACGGTACTGTAGGACGGCAAAGCAAGCTTGAGGGCCTTCGTCTCCGCGTCGCCAGTCCATAGCGACAGTGCGGCGCCGACTTTGCCCTCAATCTTGCTGCCGTCCGTGAAAATACGCACCGCGTAATTGCGGTGCTCGTTATAATGTTCCTCGTCTACCAGGCGTCGCAGTGCAATAGCCCTCTGCTCCGCCGGATGTGGCATCTGCAGCGCCGAAACCACTCGCTCGATCTCCCGGTCTCCTAGCACTGGATGGGGCATCCCCTTCCTGGCCTCATATAGCGAGGCTGCCTCCTGTATTCGGAGGTCAAGAGGGAGCACTCCAGCCAGTACCAGCGCTGAGTGTAAGGAGACCGTGCGATAGGCTCGGCACAGCTTCTGCGCGAAGCTCCTCTGGACGGCGTTCAGCTTCTTCTGCACCCCGACTTTCTTAGCGGCCGGCGACCACGCGCTCGCTGCGTACATGATGATGGGCTCCACTGCGGCTGTATAAATACAGCGGATGACCTCTGGATGGAGACCCCAACTGACCCTAGCAGCCCGCGACAGCTGCTTGTATATGCCAATGGCTCGGGAACAGACGTTTGCGACGTGGGTGTTAAAAGTCAACTTGTGGTCGATGGTGAGTCCGAGCAGCTTGATTTCGTCCGACATGCCAATGTCTACCCCGCCCATCTTAAGACATGGGGTGTCATGCTTCAGTTTGCGCGTGACTAGCATTGCTTTCGTCTTGTGCGGCGCAAACCGAAGCTTGTTCGTGACACCCCATGCCCGCACGTACTCGAGGGCGACATTGGCATCTCTCTGGACTTCAAGTGCTGTCTCACCATCGAACACAAGGACGATGTCGTCAGCAAACGCCTGGCAGTAGACCCCCATTTCCTCTAGACTCTGCAGCAGAGGATCCAGCAGAACGTTCCAAACTATGGGACCACCGATAGACCCCTGGACGCATCCCTTCTCGGTCCTGGATTCGTGCTCCACTCCCGCATACCTGACCTTCACCACCCTCTCGGTCAAGTAGCTGTCCATGACCCGTCTCAAGTTTACAGGACACTTTTCCTCAGCCAGTCGGACTCTTATGGCCGGCCACCATGCGCTGTCGAAGGCTCCCTCTATATCCAGGGACACAACCGTGACAATCCTTTTTTCATTAAGTCTGCCACGAATGTGCCCCATCAGCGTATAGAGGGAGTCCTCGGTACTTCGCTGTGGCATAAATCCGTACTGGCGAGTACTCATCCTGGGGAGTAAATGAAACTTGAGTCGGGCCACGATCAGCTTTTCGAAAATCTTGCCGAGGACAGGCAATAACCCAATCGGCCTGTACGATTTTGGGGTGGTGTAGTCGTCCTTAGCGGGCTTGCGGAGCACGACGACCGTAGCCTCTTTCCAGGACCGTGGAAAGTATCCATGCGCCAGGCACTTGTTCATCAAGCGCAGAATTAAATCTGGGTCTTGACGGATCGTGTGGCCCCATATGTCAGCCGTCAGACCGTCCGAACCGGGGGCTTTTTTGGGGTTGAACGAGGAGACAGCTCGCTCCAGCTCGTCGAGTGTGAAGGGGGGGTCCGAAGGTTCATCTTCGCACCCCCTGTTCACCTCTTCAGCTTTTTGCCGCACCCTTCTGTGCTCCTCGTTTTCCCCCTCGGAACGGTCTTCTGGGTAAAACGTCTCTGCCAGATACCTCGCCGAGGCCTCTGGGTCCAGAGTACTGCCATCCCTCACCATCGGCAAATCCTCCTCTCGTTTTTCTGTCCTACGGATCACCCGATATATGCCCTCCCACAGGCCTTCCCTATCTTGCTTCGCGCAGAACCCCTTCCAGCTCTCGACTTTTGCTTGGACTACTGCACGCTCGTACTCTTCTTTCTGTTTCAGGTACTCCTCAACAACCTTTGGTCTACGAACTGGCGCTGCACAACGAATCCTTCGCTTCTTGGTGACCACTTGTCTCTTCAGACTGGCGAGTTGATCGGACCACCACGGCACGGTCAGTTTCTCGGCACTCTTCTTCTTGGGTATCACGGATGTACAGGCGTCTTTTACTGCCGTTGTAAGGCCGTCGACTACCAGGTCTATTTCGTCCCTGCTGTCGATTTTATCGAACAGACTTACGGTTTTGGTTTCTTGCATGATTTGGCGCAGTTTCTTACGGAACTGCGCCCAATCAGCTTTTCTGGTGTTATAGATCCTGGTAGTCCGGTTGACCGTGATACCCAAAGACCTCTCGAGGTGTATGTTAAACTCAATGCCGTTGTGATCCGACCCCGTCAGGTCGTCGACGACTCGCCAGCCGTCGGTCACCGTCAGCAGATCCGCTGTGCAGGCTGTGACGTCGACGCAGCTCGTGTAACGTCTGTCACCACGAACTACGTCGAAGGTTGGAGTTTCCCCTGTATTTAGTACCTGCAGTCCAAGCTGGTCGAGAGCTCCCAGCATCTCGTCGCCTCTGCTATTCGTCTCACTGCTGCCCCACCAGATACTCCAGGCGTTAGTGTCTCCTCCCATGAGGAGCCTATGCGGGCCGGTCTCGCGTTCAACCTTCCTGAGGCTGTCCAGGTATGGCCCTAAGGGCTGATCAGGCTCGAAGTAGAACGAGACCAGAGTTAGTTTCCAGGCACCGGTCTGGATCCCCACCACGACGATGTTGTCCGTGGTGAGTTCTGGGTACTGTCTAACGGCAATGCGTGGGTCAAAAATGGCTATTGCCGCTTTGACAGTCCCTCCTCCTTGACCAGTGCTTTGGAAGATTCGGACGCCTCTGGTCACGCTCATCCTTCTCGCACTGCCCACGTAGGGCTCCTGGATCAGCGCTGCGGTGACTTTGCGTTGCTCGGCCTCTAGCATAAGCTCCTGGGTCGCTAACTTTTTCCTTTGGAGATTCACCTGGAGTATCTTGTGCGGCATCGTGTTCGTTGGGACAACCTTAGCAATAGGCGACGGACGCTCGTGCCAGCCGATCCCATCTGACTCGAACAGGACACTGGGAGTCGAAGGCATTGTGATCGACTCTCCCCATCTTCGCCAAGACACAGTTGTGGCACTTCGGTGTTTCCGCCTTTGGCCACTGGTCACATTGCGCTCGGAGGTGTGGGCCCCCACAGTGACTGCATAAGTCGGCAGGTTCTTTACAGAGCCGCCGACTATGCCCGTAGCCCAAGCACCTCGTGCACTGAACCAGTGGCGACTGGTCATCGACGAAGACGGTCTGGAGGTCTATTCTTGCTCTTCCCTTCTCCAGCATCCTGCTCCAGACAGCGGGGGACGTGCTGATAACCACGTTGTGGGTTTGGGGGTTCCGCGCGTTCCTCTTGTATTTTATCGTCATTCGATTTTCCTCGCTGTCGAGGCCGCGAAAAACGTCCCGGTTCTGATTCCGCAGCGCCTCCAGTATTTCGTCATCGGTATATACACGGAGGACGCCGCGGAAGATCAACAATGGGTCCTTGTTTTTTACGTCCTCGACAACGAGGCAATCTCCTGACTTTTCTATCTTTTCCTTTAATTTTTTCCTGTCTTCCATCGTCCTGCAGCCCATAACAACTTTCCTATCCTTCGCCTTTCGCACTTGCTCCACCTCAACTCCCCCCTCTCTGGCTTTGACTGCCTCTCTAATTCTTTTTATTATTTCCTCTCCAGTTTCCCCCTCATCTTTGGACGTCACCACTATGGAGTGCAGCGCGGTCCTTCCTGGGGTCTGCCTTTTCGGTGGACCCGCCGCTACACTCGCATAAGTGGTGGTCTTCTCCAAAAGTTCCCCCTGTCTCTCCATCGCCTGTTTCAACCTTTCCATCTTCTCGCTGCTCTCTTTCACCAGCGCGCTATGCTCTGCTAGTGAAAGGAGCAACGAGTTAACCTCCGGGAGGGTTTTGGGTGTTTCCTGTGGAGGTGTCGCCTTAACGGCGTCCTCCCCCACCGGCTCAGCCCCCTTTGTCTGTACAGCAGCCGCCGCCTCTTCCTTAATCAGCTGGTATAGCCGTTCCACCGATTGGGTGATCCCGGCCTTCAGGTCTGCCCTCAGGTTGCGCGATTCGCCAAGGTGCGATTTCGCGCGCAGAAGGCAGTTTCGGGCCTCGGTCACCCGATCGGTGGATTTGTTCTGCTTCAGCTGGCTTGTTCCCGGCGAGGCTTCCGGCGCCCCAGCAGACGTCCGGCGCGACGCAGCCCTACTGTCCAGCTGAGTGGTCGCGCCTTTTGTGGACTTCTGGGACACCGCAGCCGCCGGAGCAACTATCTTTGACGGTTTGGCGGCGGCTGATGGGAGGGGCTGAGACTCGGCCATTTTCCCATTCTCCCACTCTCCAATGCTTCGCCTCACTTTAGAGGCTTGAGTTGAAGCACTGGGAGGGGAGACCTCCCCCTCGAAGGTGATGGAAAATGCCGCACCCGAAGGAGAGACACGGGAATCTCTGGAGCCCTTTTTTGCTGGGGTTCTGGAGAGGAACATGGTTTTAGGGAGGGAGTTGAAGTGGAACGAAAACTAAATAAATATTTAAATTTTAAAAATTTGGTCTTATTTTGATCCCTGTAAAGGGGGGATCAGTCACAAAATTGTCAATAGTCAGTTATTATTAATAGTGACTTCAAGGTGAAGACACGTCAGTAATATAAAATAAATTAAAATTAAAATTTTTAATAATTAAAATTTAGAATAAAATTATCAAATTAGGAAAATTAGGAAGGAAGGAAAAAAATCGGATTTTCAGCGACCGAGAGGGGTTTCGGATCGCGCTCAGCGCCGGGAAACCTGGGTTCGTGCAGCGAAAACCCGATTGACAAAAAACTATTGCAATCTAATGTAAAACAGAATTGTTATAAATTTTTGAAAAATTAAAAAGTCCAAAAATAAGGGTAAGTGCCCAAAACAAAACCACCCCTTAAGGAAAGTCAAAACTAATTAGTCAGAGGTGTAGCGGGGGCTAATTTAGCACGTTTAAGGTTGAAAACCGCTACCAAAACGCTATCCTGGTGTCGTAGATATCGCGATTTTAGTTCTGACTGGGCTCCCTAAGGTCGATTTCTATGTCGATTTCTATGTATGAATTTTGATAAAAATTCGAATTTTTTGACGTTCTATGTGAGGCAGGCGGGCGTGCGAGGTGTCAGGAGACAGGTCTCGACGCGGGCTAGCTCACGAGAACGGTTACAGCACTACGTTCAATATAAAAATTTTGAATTATGGTCAAAAAACCGGATTTTTTGATGAAAAATCGGATTTTCAGCGACCGAGAGGGGTTTCGGATCGCGCTCAGCGCCGGGAAACCTGGGTTCGTGCAGCGAAAACCCGATTGACAAAAAACTATTGCAATCTAATGTAAAACAGAATTGTTATAAATTTTTGAAAAATTAAAAGTCCAAAAATAAGGGTAAGTGCCCAAAACAAAACCACCCCTTAAGGAAAGTCAAAACTAATTAGTCAGAGGTGTAGCGGGGGCTAATTTAGCACGTTTAAGGTTGAAAACCGCTACCAAAACGCTATCCTGGTGTCGTAGATATCGCGATTTTAGTTCTGACTGGGCTCCCTAAGGTCGATTTCTATGTCGATTTCTATGTATGAATTTTGATAAAAATTCGAATTTTTTGACGTTCTATGTGAGGCAGGCGGGCGCGCGAGGTGTCAGGAGACAGGTCTCGACGCGGGCTAGCTCACGAGAACGGTTACAGCACTACGTTCAATATAAAAATTTTGAATTATGGTCAAAAAACCGGATTTTTCGATGAAAAATCGGATTTTCAGCGACCGAGAGGGGTTTCGGATCGCGCTCAGCGCCGGGAAACCCGGGTTCGTGCAGCGAAAACCCGATTGACAAAAAACTATTGCAATCTAATGTAAAACAGAATTGTTATAAATTTTTGAAAAATTAAAAAGTCCAAAAATAAGGGTAAGTGCCCAAAACAAAACCACCCCTTAAGGAAAGTCAAAACTAATTAGTCAGAGGTGTAGCGGGGGCCAATTTAGCACGTTTAAGGTTGAAAACCGCCACCAAAACGCTATCCTGGTGTCGTAGATATCGCGATTTTAGTTCTGACTGGGCTCCCTAAGGTCGATTTCTATGTCGATTTCTATGTATGAATTTTGATAAAAATTCGAATTTTTTGACGTTCTATGTGAGGCAGGCGGGCGTGCGAGGTGTCAGGAGACAGGTCTCGACGCGGGCTAGCTCACGAGAACGGTTACAGCACTACGTTCAATATAAAAATTTTGAATTATGGTCAAAAAACCGGATTTTTTGATGAAAAATCGGATTTTCAGCGACCGAGAGGGGTTTCGGATCGCGCTCAGCGCCGGGAAACCTGGGTTCGTGCAGCGAAAACCCGATTGACAAAAAACTATTGCAATCTAATGTAAAACAGAATTGTTATAAATTTTTGAAAAATTAAAAAGTCCAAAAATAAGGGTAAGTGCCCAAAACAAAACCACCCCTTAAGGAAAGTCAAAACTAATTAGTCAGAGGTGTAGCGGGGGCTAATTTAGCACGTTTAAGGTTGAAAACCGCTACCAAAACGCTATCCTGGTGTCGTAGATATCGCGGTTAGGTTAGGTTAGGTTAGGTTAGGTTAGGTTAGGTTAGGTTAGGTTAGGTTAGGTTAGGTTAGGTTAGGTTAGGTTAGGTTAGGTTAGGTTAGGTTAGGTTAGGTTAGGTTAGGTTAGGTTAGGTTAGGTTAGGTTAGGTTAGGTTAGGTTAGGTTAGGTTAGGTTAGGTTAGGTTAGGTTTTTTTTTTTTTTTTTTTTTTTTTTTTTTTTTTTTTTTTTTTTTTTTTTTTTTTTTAAATGGTGGCGGGAATGGAAAATCCATCATGGACACCCAGACCACCCTACAGTGAAGGCAGTCTGGGTAGTGCCGGACTCCTACCGGCTAAAAACCACTCCCGCCATGCGAAAGGCCCCTGCCATCAAGTTAAGCAGAGTTATTGTTAGGGCTGCAGGATTTTTTATTGCGAGCTTAAATTGTTTATTTCCGCGCTATGATAAGTATATATAAATAAATAATAAATTCTTTATAATAGCATTAAAATCAATTTGTTTAACATTTTTATTGATAGGTTTTAAAAATTTATATTCTGTATAATTAAATAATTTCAATATATTTTTAAATCATTTTCGTAGTACCTAATGCTAAAAACTTAGACAAAAGGAATAAAACCTGACGATCGTCGTCAAGTTTTATTCCTTTTGTTTACTGATGTCACAATTTTTGTAATGAGCGCTATTAGGTCTGGTCTATGTTTTTTGCTCGCTAATAGGACGCTAAGATTTTCTTTTATTATCTTAATGCCTATCTTGGCTTCAAAGTCATACCGTGGGAAGGCATATATCGGGCAATCCGTTAGGAGATGGAGGACTGTCTCCTGCTGGTCCGGGTCGCAGGCGCACGCCGGGTTCTCCTTGCACTTGAAGCGGTGCAGGTACTCGGAGAA
Source organism: Mythimna loreyi (assembly GCA_029852875.1). Classification (NCBI taxonomy): domain Eukaryota; kingdom Metazoa; phylum Arthropoda; class Insecta; order Lepidoptera; family Noctuidae; genus Mythimna; species Mythimna loreyi. Next base: position 88,629 of record JARGEH010000062.1, read on the forward strand.
CCCGCCGTGTCCTGTTAGAGCTTGGGTCAGTTCTTTGGTCATCTCCATCCCACGCACCGTCCTGTACGCAGCGATCGCGGAAGGGAAGAACATCTTCGTCGTGGCCGCCGTTTCTCCTTCACAATACCTCCGGTTCCATTCGCCCAGCGTTTCCATACGGATCGTACGCTTGACGAATGAAACCGGGCATTTGTCGTAGTCGGGTTGCCGCTTCGACTTCAGGGCAGCCTCCTTCGCGAGCAAGTCGGCTCTCTCGTTGCCCTCCAGCCCCGCGTGAGCCTTTACCCAGAACAAGGAAATACTCTTGTCCTGGGCGCAGCCGCGGCGGATGTTGGCCCTTGCTTCCACTGCAAGGGCGTGGAGGGCTTCGGGGTTCACGACTGCTTGGAGAGCTGCCATGGAGTCGCTGTAGATAGCGAACGCCGTCTCGGTCCTTCGGAGGACTTCTTCCGTTGCTTTGCAGAGGGCCAGAAGCTCAGCCTGGTAGACGGTACTGTAGGACGGCAAAGCAAGCTTGAGGGCCTTCGTCTCCGCGTCGCCAGTCCATACCGACAGTGCGGCGCCGACTTTGCCCTCAATCTTGCTGCCGTCCGTGAAAATACGCACCGCGTAATTGCGGTGCTCGTTATAATGTTCCTCGTCTACCAGGCGTCGCAGTGCAATAGCCCTCCGCTCCGCCGGATGTGGCATCTGCAGTGCCGAAACCACTCGCTCGATCTCCCGGTCTCCTAGCACTGGATGGGGCATCCCCTTCTTGGCCTCATATAGCGAGGCTGCCTCCTGTATTCGGAGGTCAAGAGGGAGCACCCCAGCCAGTACCAGCGCTGAGTGTAAGGAGACCGTGCGATAGGCTCGGCACAGCTTCTGCGCGAAGCTCCTCTGGACGGCGTTCAGCTTCTTCTGCACCTCGACTTTCTTAGCGGCCGGCGACCACGCGCTCGCTGCGTACATGATGATGGGCTCCACTGCAGCTGTATAAATACAGCGGATGACCTCTGGATGGAGACCCCAACTGACCCTAGCAGCCCGCGACAGCTGCTTGTATATGCCGATGGCTCGAGAACAGACGTTTGCGACGTGGGTGTTAAAGGTCAACTTGTGGTCGATGGTGAGTCCTAGCAGCTTGATTTCGTCCGACATGCCAATGTCTACCCCGCCCATCTTAAGACATGGGGTATCATGCTTCAGTTTGCGCGTGACTAGCATTGCTTTCGTCTTGTGCGGCGCAAACCGAAGCTTGTTCGTGACACCCCATGCCCGCACGTACTCGAGGGCGACATTGGCATCTCTCTGGACATCAAGTGCTGTTTCACCATCGAACACAAGGACGATGTCGTCAGCAAACGCCTGGCAGTAGACCCCCATTTCCTCTAGACTCTGCAGCAGAGGATCCAGCAGAACGTTCCAAACTATGGGACCACCGATAGACCCCTGGACGCATCCCTTCTCGGTCCTGGATTCGTGCTCCACTCCCGCATACCTGACCTTCACCACCCTCTCGGTCAAGTAACTGTCCATGACCCGTCTCAAGTTTACAGGACACTTTTCCTCAGCCAGTCGGACTCTTATGGCCGGCCACCATGCGCTGTCGAAGGCTCCCTCTATATCCAGGGACACAACCGTGACAATCCTTTTTTCATTAAGTTTGCCACGAATGCGCCCCATCAGCGTATAGAGGGAGTCCTCGGTACTTCGCTGTGGCATGAATCCGTACTGGCGAGTACTCATCCTGGGGAGTAAATGAAACTTGAGTCGGGCCACGACCAGCTTTTCAAAAATCTTGCCGAGGACAGGCAATAGCCCAATCGGCCTGTACGATTTTGGGGTGGTGTAGTCGTCCTTAGCGGGCTTGCGGAGCACGACGACCGTAGCCTCTTTCCAGGACCGTGGAAAGTATCCATGCGCCAGGCACTTGTTCATCAAGCGCAGAATTAAATCTGGGTCTTGACGGATCGTGTGGCCCCATATGTCAGCCGTCAGACCGTCCGAACCGGGGGCTTTTTTGGGGTTGAACGAGGAGACAGCTCGCTCCAGCTCGTCGAGTGTGAAGGGGGGGTCCGAAGGTTCATTTTCGCACCCCCTGTTCACCTCTTCAGCTTTTTGCCGCACCCTTCTGTGCTCCTCGTTTTCCCCCTCGGAACGGTCTTCTGGATAAAACGTCTCTGCCAGATACCTCGCCGAGGCCTCTGGGTCCAGAGTCCTGCCATCCCTCACCATCGGCAAATCCTCCTCGCGTTTCTCCGTCCTACGGATCACCCGATATATGCCCTCCCACAGGCCTTCCCTATCTTGCTTCGCGCAGAACCCCTTCCAGCTCTCGACTTTGGCTTGGACTACTGCACGCTCGTACTCTTCTTTCTGTTTCAGGTACTCCTCAACAACCTTTGGTCTACGAACTGGCGCTGCACAACGAATCCTTCGCTTCTTGGTGACCACTTGTCTCTTCAGACTGGCGAGTTGATCGGACCACCACGGCACGGTCAGCTTTTCGATATTCTTCTTCTTGGGTATCACGGCTGTACAGGCGTCTTGTACTGCCGTTGTAAAGCCGTCGACTACCAGGTCTATTTTGTCCCTGCTGTCGATGTTATCGAACAGACTTACGGTATTAGCTTGCATGATTTGGCGCAGCTTCTTACGAAACTGTGCCCAATCAGCTTTTCTGGTATTGTAGATCCTGGTAGTCCGGTTGACCGTGACACCCAAGGACTTCTCGAGGTGTATATTAAACTCAATGCCGTTGTGGTCCGACCCCGTCAGGTCGTCGACGACTCGCCAGCCGTCGGTCACCGTCAGCAGATCCGCTGTGCAGGCTGTGACGTCGACGCAGCTCGTGTAACGTCTGTCACCACGAACTACGTCGAAGGTTGGAGTTTCCCCTGTATTTAGTACCTGCAGTCCAAGCTGGTCGAGAGCTCCCAGCATCTCGTCGCCTCTGCTATTTGTCTCACTGCTACCCCACCAGATACTCCAGGCGTTAGTGTCTCCTCCCATGAGGAGCCTATGCGGGCCGGTCTCGCGTTCAACCTTCCTGAGGCCGTCCAGGTATGGCCCTAAGGGCTGATCAGGCTCGAAGTAGAACGAGACCAGAGTTAGTTTCCAGGCACCGGTCTGGATCCCCACCACGACGATGTTGTCCGTGGTGAGTTCTGGGTACTGTCTAACGGCAATGCGTGGGTCAAAAATGGCTATTGCCGCTTTGACAGTCCCTCCTCCTTGACCAGTGCTCTGGAAGATTCGGACGCCTCTGGTCACGCTCATCCTTCTCGCACTGCCCACGTAGGGCTCCTGGATCAGCGCTGCGGTGACTTTGCGTTGCTCGGCCTCAAGCATAAGCTCCTGGGTCGCTAACTTTTTCCTTTGGAGATTCACCTGGAGTATCTTGTGCGGCATCGTGTTCGTTGGGACAACCTTAGCAATAGGCGACGGACGCTCGTGCCAGCCGATCCCATCTGACTCGAACAGGACACTGGGAGTCGAAGGCATTATGATCGACTCTCCCCATCTTCGCCAAGACACAGTTGTGGCACTTCGGTGTTTCCGCCTTTAGCCACTGGTCACATTGCGCTCGGAGGTGTGGGCCCCCACAGTGACTGCATAAGTCGGCAGGTTCTTTACAGAGCCGCCGACTATGCCCGTAGCCCAAGCACCTCGTGCACTGAACCAGTGGCGACTGGTCATCGACGAAGACGGTCTGGAGGTCTATTCTTGCTCTCCCCTTCTCCAGCATCCTGCTCCAGACAGCGGGGGACGTGCTGATAACCACGTTGTGGGTTTGGGGGTTCCGCGCGTTCCTCTTGTATTTTATCGTCATTCGATTTTCCTCGCTGTCGAGGCCGCGAAAAACGTCCCGGTTCTGATTCCGCAGCGCCTCCAGTATCTCCTCGTCGGAATGGACACGGAGGACGCCACGGAAAACCAACAATGGGTCCTTGTTTTTTACGTCCTCGACAACGAGGCAATCTCCTGACTTTTCTATTTTTTCCTTTAAAACTTTCCTATCCTCCATCGTCCTGCAGCCCATAACAATTTTCCGATCTTTAGCCTTTCGCACTTGCTCCACCTCAACTCCCCCCTCTCTGGCTTTGACAGCCTCTCTAATTCTTTTTATTATGTCCTCTCCCGTTTCCCCTTCATCTCTGGACGTCACCACTATCGAGTGCAGCGCGGTCCTTCCTGGGGTCTGCCTTTTCGGTGGACCCGCCGCTACACTCGCATAAGTGGTGGTCTTCTCCAAAAGTTCCCCCTGCCTCTCCATCGCCTGCTTCAGCCTTTCCATCTTCTCGCTGCTCTCTTTCACCAGCGCGCTATGCTCCGCTAGTGAAAGGAGCAACGAGTTAACCTCCGGGGAGGTTTTGGGTGTTTCCTGTGGAGGTGTTGCCTTAACGGCGTCCTCTCCCACAGGCCCAGCCCCCTTTATCTGTGCAGCAGCCGCCGCCTCTTCCTTAATGAGCTGGTATAGCCGTTCCACCGATTGGGTGATCCCGGCCTTCAGGTCTGCCCTCAGGTTGCGCGATTCGCTAAGATGCGATTTCGCGCGCAGAAGGCAGTTTCGGGCCTCGGTCACCCGATCGGTGGATTTGTTTTGCTTCAGCTGGCTTGTTCCCGGCGAGGCTTCCGGCGTCCCATTAGACGTTCGGCGCGACGCAGCCTTACTGTCCAGCTGAGTGGTCGCGCCTTTTGTGGACTTCTGGGACACCGCAGCCGCCGGAGCAACTATCTTTGAAGGTTTGGCGGCGGCTGGTGGGAGGGGCTGAGACTCGGCCATTCTCCCATTCTCCCACTCTCCAATGCTTCGCCTCACTTTAGAGGCTTGAGTTGAAGCACTGGGAGGGGAGACCTCCCCCTCGAAAGTGATGGACAATGCCGCACCCGATGGAGAGACACGGGAATCCCTGGAGCCCTTTTTAGCTGGAGTTCTGGAGAGGAACATAGTTTTAGGGAAGGAGTTGTGGTGGAACGAAAACTAAACAAAATATTTAAAATTTAAAAATTTGGTCTTATTTTGATCCCTGTAAAGGGGGGATCAGTCATAAAATTGTCAATGATTATAAATAGTGGCTTCAAAAAGAAGACACGTCAGTAATATAAAATAAATAAAATTTAAATTTTTTTAATAATTAAAATTATGGATAAAATTATCAAATTAGGACATAAATATGTATAAAAGTTAGGTTAGAATATGTTTTAAAATTCTGATAAAATTCTGGCTAAATATTAAGATATAAATATAATTTATAAGACGATAAAATTATTATTGAAAATTTTTGTCCCAATCAGAGTTCCTTTCCCTATAGTATATAACTTAAGAAAAATGGGTGGGCGGGCGGGCAATTTTTTGACGTTCTATGTGAGGCAGGCGGGCGTGCGAGGTGTCAGGAGACAGGTCTCGACGCGGGCTAGCTCACTGAAACGTTTACAGCACTACGTTCAATATAAAAATTTTGAATTATGGCCAAAAAACCGGATTTTTTGGTGAAAAATCGGATTTTCAGCGACCGAGAGGGGTTTCGGATCGCGCTCAGCGCCTGGAAACCTGGGTTCGTACAGCGAAAACCCGATTGACAAAAAACTATTGCAATCTAATGGTAAACAAAATTGTTATAAATTTTTGAAAAATTAAAAAATCCAAAAATAAGGGTAAGTGCCTAAAACAAAACCACCCCTTAAGGAAAGTCAAAATTTATTTGTCAGAGGTGTAGCGGGGGCTAATTTAGCACGCTTAGTGTTGAAAACCGCTACAAAAACGCTATCCTGGTGTTGTAGATATCGCGATTTTAGTTCTGACTGGGCTCCCTAAGGTCGATTTCTATGTCGATTTCTATGTATGAATTTTGATAAAAATTCGAATTTTTTGACGTTCTATGTGAGGCAGGCGGGCGTGCGAGGTGTCAGGAGACAGGTCTCGACGCGGGCTAGCTCACTGAAACGTTTACAGCACTACGTTCAATATAAAAATTTTGAATTATGGCCAAAAAACCGGATTTTTTGGTGAAAAATCGGATTTTCAGCGACCGAGAGGGGTTTCGGATCGCGCTCAGCGCCTGGAAACCTGGGTTCGTACAGCGAAAACCCGATTGACAAAAAACTATTGCAATCTAATGGTAAACAAAATTGTTATAAATTTTTGAAAAATTAAAAAATCCAAAAATAAGGGTAAGTGCCTAAAACAAAACCACCCCTTAAGGAAAGTCAAAATTTATTTGTCAGAGGTGTAGCGGGGGCTAATTTAGCACGCTTAGTGTTGAAAACCGCTACAAAAACGCTATCCTGGTGTTGTAGATATCGCGATTTTAGTTCTGACTGGGCTCCCTAAGGTCGATTTCTATGTCGATTTCTATGTATGAATTTTGATAAAAATTCGAATTTTTTGACGTTCTATGTGAGGCAGGCGGGCGTGCGAGGTGTCAGGAGACAGGTCTCGACGCGGGCTAGCTCACTGAAACGTTTACAGCACTACGTTCAATATAAAAATTTTGAATTATGGCCAAAAAACCGGATTTTTTGGTGAAAAATCGGATTTTCAGCGACCGAGAGGGGTTTCGGATCGCGCTCAGCGCCTGGAAACCTGGGTTCGTACAGCGAAAACCCGATTGACAAAAAACTATTGCAATCTAATGGTAAACAAAATTGTTATAAATTTTTGAAAAATTAAAAAATCCAAAAATAAGGGTAAGTGCCTAAAACAAAACCACCCCTTAAGGAAAGTCAAAATTTATTTGTCAGAGGTGTAGCGGGGGCTAATTTAGCACGCTTAGTGTTGAAAACCGCTACAAAAACGCTATCCTGGTGTTGTAGATATCGCGATTTTAGTTCTGACTGGGCTCCCTAAGGTCGATTTCTATGTCGATTTCTATGTATGAATTTTGATAAAAATTCGAATTTTTTGACGTTCTATGTGAGGCAGGCGGGCGTGCGAGGTGTCAGGAGACAGGTCTCGACGCGGGCTAGCTCACTGAAACGTTTACAGCACTACGTTCAATATAAAAATTTTGAATTATGGCCAAAAAACCGGATTTTTTGGTGAAAAATCGGATTTTCAGCGACCGAGAGGGGTTTCGGATCGCGCTCAGCGCCTGGAAACCTGGGTTCGTACAGCGAAAACCCGATTGACAAAAAACTATTGCAATCTAATGGTAAACAAAATTGTTATAAATTTTTGAAAAATTAAAAAATCCAAAAATAAGGGTAAGTGCCTAAAACAAAACCACCCCTTAAGGAAAGTCAAAATTTATTTGTCAGAGGTGTAGCGGGGGCTAATTTAGCACGCTTAGTGTTGAAAACCGCTACAAAAACGCTATCCTGGTGTTGTAGATATCGCGATTTTAGTTCTGACTGGGCTCCCTAAGGTCGATTTCTATGTCGATTTCTATGTATGAATTTTGATAAAAATTCGAATTTTTTGACGTTCTATGTGAGGCAGGCGGGCGTGCGAGGTGTCAGGAGACAGGTCTCGACGCGGGCTAGCTCACTGAAACGTTTACAGCACTACGTTCAATATAAAAATTTTGAATTATGGCCAAAAAACCGGATTTTTTGGTGAAAAATCGGATTTTCAGCGACCGAGAGGGGTTTCGGATCGCGCTCAGCGCCTGGAAACCTGGGTTCGTACAGCGAAAACCCGATTGACAAAAAACTATTGCAATCTAATGGTAAACAAAATTGTTATAAATTTTTGAAAAATTAAAAAATCCAAAAATAAGGGTAAGTGCCTAAAACAAAACCACCCCTTAAGGAAAGTCAAAATTTATTTGTCAGAGGTGTAGCGGGGGCTAATTTAGCACGCTTAGTGTTGAAAACCGCTACAAAAACGCTATCCTGGTGTTGTAGATATCGCGATTTTAGTTCTGACTGGGCTCCCTAAGGTCGATTTCTATGTCGATTTCTATGTATGAATTTTGATAAAAATTCGAATTTTTTGACGTTCTATGTGAGGCAGGCGGGCGTGCGAGGTGTCAGGAGACAGGTCTCGACGCGGGCTAGCTCACTGAAACGTTTACAGCACTACGTTCAATATAAAAATTTTGAATTATGGCCAAAAAACCGGATTTTTTGGTGAAAAATCGGATTTTCAGCGACCGAGAGGGGTTTCGGATCGCGCTCAGCGCCTGGAAACCTGGGTTCGTACAGCGAAAACCCGATTGACAAAAAACTATTGCAATCTAATGGTAAACAAAATTGTTATAAATTTTTGAAAAATTAAAAAATCCAAAAATAAGGGTAAGTGCCTAAAACAAAACCACCCCTTAAGGAAAGTCAAAATTTATTTGTCAGAGGTGTAGCGGGGGCTAATTTAGCACGCTTAGTGTTGAAAACCGCTACAAAAACGCTATCCTGGTGTTGTAGATATCGCGATTTTAGTTCTGACTGGGCTCCCTAAGGTCGATTTCTATGTCGATTTCTATGTATGAATTTTGATAAAAATTCGAATTTTTTGACGTTCTATGTGAGGCAGGCGGGCGTGCGAGGTGTCAGGAGACAGGTCTCGACGCGGGCTAGCTCACTGAAACGTTTACAGCACTACGTTCAATATAAAAATTTTGAATTATGGCCAAAAAACCGGATTTTTTGGTGAAAAATCGGATTTTCAGCGACCGAGAGGGGTTTCGGATCGCGCTCAGCGCCTGGAAACCTGGGTTCGTACAGCGAAAACCCGATTGACAAAAAACTATTGCAATCTAATGGTAAACAAAATTGTTATAAATTTTTGAAAAATTAAAAAATCCAAAAATAAGGGTAAGTGCCTAAAACAAAACCACCCCTTAAGGAAAGTCAAAATTTATTTGTCAGAGGTGTAGCGGGGGCTAATTTAGCACGCTTAGTGTTGAAAACCGCTACAAAAACGCTATCCTGGTGTTGTAGATATCGCGATTTTAGTTCTGACTGGGCTCCCTAAGGTCGATTTCTATGTCGATTTCTATGTATGAATTTTGATAAAAATTCGAATTTTTTGACGTTCTATGTGAGGCAGGCGGGCGTGCGAGGTGTCAGGAGACAGGTCTCGACGCGGGCTAGCTCACTGAAACGTTTACAGCACTACGTTCAATATAAAAATTTTGAATTATGGCCAAAAAACCGGATTTTTTGGTGAAAAATCGGATTTTCAGCGACCGAGAGGGGTTTCGGATCGCGCTCAGCGCCTGGAAACCTGGGTTCGTACAGCGAAAACCCGATTGACAAAAAACTATTGCAATCTAATGGTAAACAAAATTGTTATAAATTTTTGAAAAATTAAAAAATCCAAAAATAAGGGTAAGTGCCTAAAACAAAACCACCCCTTAAGGAAAGTCAAAATTTATTTGTCAGAGGTGTAGCGGGGGCTAATTTAGCACGCTTAGTGTTGAAAACCGCTACAAAAACGCTATCCTGGTGTTGTAGATATCGCGATTTTAGTTCTGACTGGGCTCCCTAAGGTCGATTTCTATGTCGATTTCTATGTATGAATTTTGATAAAAATTCGAATTTTTTGACGTTCTATGTGAGGCAGGCGGGCGTGCGAGGTGTCAGGAGACAGGTCTCGACGCGGGCTAGCTCACTGAAACGTTTACAGCACTACGTTCAATATAAAAATTTTGAATTATGGCCAAAAAACCGGATTTTTTGGTGAAAAATCGGATTTTCAGCGACCGAGAGGGGTTTCGGATCGCGCTCAGCGCCTGGAAACCTGGGTTCGTACAGCGAAAACCCGATTGACAAAAAACTATTGCAATCTAATGGTAAACAAAATTGTTATAAATTTTTGAAAAATTAAAAAATCCAAAAATAAGGGTAAGTGCCTAAAACAAAACCACCCCTTAAGGAAAGTCAAAATTTATTTGTCAGAGGTGTAGCGGGGGCTAATTTAGCACGCTTAGTGTTGAAAACCGCTACAAAAACGCTATCCTGGTGTTGTAGATATCGCGATTTTAGTTCTGACTGGGCTCCCTAAGGTCGATTTCTATGTCGATTTCTATGTATGAATTTTGATAAAAATTCGAATTTTTTGACGTTCTATGTGAGGCAGGCGGGCGTGCGAGGTGTCAGGAGACAGGTCTCGACGCGGGCTAGCTCACTGAAACGTTTACAGCACTACGTTCAATATAAAAATTTTGAATTATGGCCAAAAAACCGGATTTTTTGGTGAAAAATCGGATTTTCAGCGACCGAGAGGGGTTTCGGATCGCGCTCAGCGCCTGGAAACCTGGGTTCGTACAGCGAAAACCCGATTGACAAAAAACTATTGCAATCTAATGGTAAACAAAATTGTTATAAATTTTTGAAAAATTAAAAAATCCAAAAATAAGGGTAAGTGCCTAAAACAAAACCACCCCTTAAGGAAAGTCAAAATTTATTTGTCAGAGGTGTAGCGGGGGCTAATTTAGCACGCTTAGTGTTGAAAACCGCTACAAAAACGCTATCCTGGTGTTGTAGATATCGCGATTTTAGTTCTGACTGGGCTCCCTAAGGTCGATTTCTATGTCGATTTCTATGTATGAATTTTGATAAAAATTCGAATTTTTTGACGTTCTATGTGAGGCAGGCGGGCGTGCGAGGTGTCAGGAGACAGGTCTCGACGCGGGCTAGCTCACTGAAACGTTTACAGCACTACGTTCAATATAAAAATTTTGAATTATGGCCAAAAAACCGGATTTTTTGGTGAAAAATCGGATTTTCAGCGACCGAGAGGGGTTTCGGATCGCGCTCAGCGCCTGGAAACCTGGGTTCGTACAGCGAAAACCCGATTGACAAAAAACTATTGCAATCTAATGGTAAACAAAATTGTTATAAATTTTTGAAAAATTAAAAAATCCAAAAATAAGGGTAAGTGCCTAAAACAAAACCACCCCTTAAGGAAAGTCAAAATTTATTTGTCAGAGGTGTAGCGGGGGCTAATTTAGCACGCTTAGTGTTGAAAACCGCTACAAAAACGCTATCCTGGTGTTGTAGATATCGCGATTTTAGTTCTGACTGGGCTCCCTAAGGTCGATTTCTATGTCGATTTCTATGTATGAATTTTGATAAAAATTCGAATTTTTTGACGTTCTATGTGAGGCAGGCGGGCGTGCGAGGTGTCAGGAGACAGGTCTCGACGCGGGCTAGCTCACTGAAACGTTTACAGCACTACGTTCAATATAAAAATTTTGAATTATGGCCAAAAAACCGGATTTTTTGGTGAAAAATCGGATTTTCAGCGACCGAGAGGGGTTTCGGATCGCGCTCAGCGCCTGGAAACCTGGGTTCGTACAGCGAAAACCCGATTGACAAAAAACTATTGCAATCTAATGGTAAACAAAATTGTTATAAATTTTTGAAAAATTAAAAAATCCAAAAATAAGGGTAAGTGCCTAAAACAAAACCACCCCTTAAGGAAAGTCAAAATTTATTTGTCAGAGGTGTAGCGGGGGCTAATTTAGCACGCTTAGTGTTGAAAACCGCTACAAAAACGCTATCCTGGTGTTGTAGATATCGCGATTTTAGTTCTGACTGGGCTCCCTAAGGTCGATTTCTATGTCGATTTCTATGTATGAATTTTGATAAAAATTCGAATTTTTTGACGTTCTATGTGAGGCAGGCGGGCGTGCGAGGTGTCAGGAGACAGGTCTCGACGCGGGCTAGCTCACTGAAACGTTTACAGCACTACGTTCAATATAAAAATTTTGAATTATGGCCAAAAAACCGGATTTTTTGGTGAAAAATCGGATTTTCAGCGACCGAGAGGGGTTTCGGATCGCGCTCAGCGCCTGGAAACCTGGGTTCGTACAGCGAAAACCCGATTGACAAAAAACTATTGCAATCTAATGGTAAACAAAATTGTTATAAATTTTTGAAAAATTAAAAAATCCAAAAATAAGGGTAAGTGCCTAAAACAAAACCACCCCTTAAGGAAAGTCAAAATTTATTTGTCAGAGGTGTAGCGGGGGCTAATTTAGCACGCTTAGTGTTGAAAACCGCTACAAAAACGCTATCCTGGTGTTGTAGATATCGCGATTTTAGTTCTGACTGGGCTCCCTAAGGTCGATTTCTATGTCGATTTCTATGTATGAATTTTGATAAAAATTCGAATTTTTTGACGTTCTATGTGAGGCAGGCGGGCGTGCGAGGTGTCAGGAGACAGGTCTCGACGCGGGCTAGCTCACTGAAACGTTTACAGCACTACGTTCAATATAAAAATTTTGAATTATGGCCAAAAAACCGGATTTTTTGGTGAAAAATCGGATTTTCAGCGACCGAGAGGGGTTTCGGATCGCGCTCAGCGCCTGGAAACCTGGGTTCGTACAGCGAAAACCCGATTGACAAAAAACTATTGCAATCTAATGGTAAACAAAATTGTTATAAATTTTTGAAAAATTAAAAAATCCAAAAATAAGGGTAAGTGCCTAAAACAAAACCACCCCTTAAGGAAAGTCAAAATTTATTTGTCAGAGGTGTAGCGGGGGCTAAATTTAGCACGCTTAGTGTTGAAAACCGCTACAAAAACGCTATCCTGGTGTTGTAGATATCGCGATTTTAGTTCTGACTGGGCTCCCTAAGGTCGATTTCTATGTCGATTTCTATGTATGAATTTGATAAAAATTCGAATTTTTTGACGTTCTATGTGAGGCAGGCGGGCGTGCGAGGTGTCAGGAGACAGGTCTCGACGCGGGCTAGCTCACTGAAACGTTTACAGCACTACGTTCAATATAAAAATTTTGAATTATGGCCAAAAAAACCGGATTTTTTGGTGAAAAATCGGATTTTCAGCGACCGAGAGGGGTTTCGGATCGCGCTCAGCGCCTGGAAACCTGGGTTCGTACAGCGAAAACCCGATTGACAAAAAACTATTGCAATCTAATGGTAAACAAAATTGTTATAAATTTTGAAAAATTAAAAAATCCAAAAATAAGGGTAAGTGCCTAAAACAAAACCACCCCTTAAGGAAAGTCAAAATTTATTTGTCAGAGGTGTAGCGGGGGCTAATTTAGCACGCTTAGTGTTGAAAACCGCTACAAAAACGCTATCCTGGTGTTGTAGATATCGCGATTTTAGTTCTGACTGGGCTCCCTAAGGTCGATTTCTATGTCGATTTCTATGTATGAATTTTGATAAAAATTCGAATTTTTTGACGTTCTATGTGAGGCAGGCGGGCGTGCGAGGTGTCAGGAGACAGGTCTCGACGCGGGCTAGCTCACTGAAACGTTTACAGCACTACGTTCAATATAAAAATTTTGAATTATGGCCAAAAAACCGGATTTTTTGGTGAAAAATCGGATTTTCAGCGACCGAGAGGGGTTTCGGATCGCGCTCAGCGCCTGGAAACCTGGGTTCGTACAGCGAAAAC